>WOXC01005322.1:0-177267 GCA_011680675.1 Gymnobelideus leadbeateri
CATCAAACTCTTTGCGTATGTATGCTTGCGTGTGAGCCTGATACATAGTGGTGTTTAACAAATGCTTATTGACTGACTATGTTCTATCCTCTTTTGACAAATTTAGATGAAAGAAAGTTCAAATTATGTCTACTAGCTTTACTCCTTTCTTATTTGTATAGACTTGCACTTGTGCAGCCTGATTATTCAAAATAAGTTCCCATTTTCCTCCCATTTTTCCCCTAGTATATTCTTTCTCTCCTAATTTTTTTGTTCTTACAGCATTGTCAAAACATAATAAAACCACTTCTAAGTCTTCCATCTCATTTGACTACTTCTATTTCCTTTGATGTCATTAGGATTCTAAAGAACCCTTTATCATCCTCCACCCCCATTAGAATGTAAATAATTCATTCTTAATAAGTTCCTTCTGATTATTCACCTATAATTCACCTTTTTATTTTTCTCTTGATTCCCATATTTGTATTTTGAAGTTCCTACTCAACTTTGTTTTTTTCTTAAGGAATGTTGAAAGTTCTCTGTTTTTATTGAAGATTATTTTTTTCTCTTGCAGGATTATACTCAGTTTCCCTAGATAAGTTATTTTGACTAGTAGGCCTTTTGCTATGTCTCATTCCATGTTCTCGGTTCCATAATAATTGTAGTTACTAAGTCATAAGTGATCTTTACTTTGGTTCATTGGTATTTTAATTCTTTCTTTCTGACTGTTTGTAGTATTTGTTCTTTGAAGCTCTAGATTCTAGATCCTAGTAATGACATTCTTGGGGTTTTTCATATTGAGCTTTCTTTTGAGAGTCAATTAGTAGATTCTTTCTCTTTTCCTATTGCCTGTTATTCTAATTTTTGGGCAGATGTATTGAGTGATTTATTTGAAAGATGGATATCCAAACTCTTGTTTTGGTCAGAGATTCCAAGTGGTCCAATGGTTCTTAAGTTATCTCTGCTTTATCTGTTTTCCAGGTCATTTGCCTCTGACATAAGATATCTTACATTTTCTTTTAATTTTTCCCCAATCTTTTGACTTTGTTTCAATATTTCTTGTGGTTACCTGGTGTCATTAGCCTCTCTTTAGTCTATTCTAATTTTTATGCCATCTCTCCTTCTATACACCATGTATACCTCTTGTTAAACCATTGATTTTTCCCCCAAGTCTCTTCTCTATAGCTCTTAGTGCTTTTCAAATTCTGTCCTCTCATTCTAATTTCATTTATAATATCATTTTAAACTTAAAAAAATTTTTTTTTGCTTTTTGGAAGGCAGTTGGGGTTAAGTGTCTTGCCCAAAGTCACAGGGCTAGTGTGTCAAGTTTCTGAGGCTGGATTTGAACTCAGGTCTTCCTGACTCCAGGGCCACTGGACTCAGGATTCACTACACCACTTAGCCACCCCAAACTTTAAAATTTTACATAATTTCTTCCAGGAATTCTTATTGGTCTCATTGGTGAGCTTTTTTTTTTCTTCAAGGTTTTGATTATCCATGTTTTTGAGTTAGTCTCTTCTGGGTCTGTGACTTAAGCATTTCTGGTATCAAAGTTCTTTTTCTTTCTTTCTTTTTTTTTTGTTTACTCATTTTTGGTGCTTAGGCCTTAGGAACTAAGTTCTAGGTCTTCAGTTCTCTGGGGATCAGACCAGGTTGAAGTCCTTTCTTTACCCTGGGGAGGGGGCGGTGTGGGTAGGTCACCCAGCTCCCCCTTAAGATTCAAAGCTAAAGCTCTTTCCTTCAGTTGTATATACTGCTTCCTTCACCGCTCCCCATACCAAGATTTCCCCCTTCTTCCGGGTTCTGCCTGAGTTGAAGCCCTTTCCTTGAAAAGAGAAGGGAGGAAGGAGAGGGCTTTTCTTTAATCCACAGGCCATCCTCTGGTGGAATGGACCTAGTTCTTCGGGAGTGTAGGAGGGAAGGGGGTGCAGGAAGTAGGGACTTTTTATTTAGCTCACTATGTTGTGTCTCTTTTTCTTTTGTCTTCAGCTAAGACACTGCTACCCTTTTTTCCCTCTTAAAGTAACCAGTGGCTTGCTCTAAGGCTTTCATTTTTATTCCCTTAGGGTATTTCTTGGGCTGAGGTTTCACTTTTGTCCCTAGTGGGATCTCTTTTTGCTGAAACTTTCGCTTTCACTTTTGTCCCTCTGGGGATTCGGTTCCAATATCTACCACTTCTCCAGAGGAGTAAATGTTATGGTAATTGGGCTATTGTGTGTAGTGGAGGTGGGGAGAGAAAAAAACAGTACCTTTTCCTGGTCTTCAGCCATCTTGGTTATTCCCACTAAACAGAAAGTGAATGACCTGCAATATTTTGTTAGGGGGGAGGGCAGCACAGGGGCTGGTTCCTCTTAGAGGAGGCAAGCTTATATGATAAAAAAGGTCTTTCCTTCCCTCCTTTCCAAATTCCATATCTAAAGTCCTCCCATCTTCTGCCACACTCCCCTATACTGAGGTGAAAATAGCCTCAATATTCAAAATGGGATCAAAACATAGCAACATTTTCCAGTTTTGTTCCAAAGACAAAAGTTAAATTTGCATTGCAGTCATTTTGGTGCCTCTAATGATGGCACAAGTTACTAAAAGGGAAGAGAAAGTGAATAGTAGATGTATTGAAATATCCTTTAGGTTCTACAAAGCTCCAGTGATCCTGGGGTTTGGGGAAGAGAATGATGCTGAATTACTGGAGTAAGATAGTCTCTTGAGGTCTAAGAGGCTAAAGAGGCTTGGGATAAAGGGAAGAAGGGGAAGAGAAAGGAGTCAATTCTGGAACCCTATCTGAAAGCCTTTGGTAAAGAAAGTAAAATGTCTTCTACCTTTAGAGGCCACGAACCAATCTTCAGTTCTCATGCCAGGTTCTCTTGCCCGTCATTTTACCATTTTTTCCCATTTGTTCAAGGATGGGAGGGTAAATTAGACCACTGAGTGAATGATACAGACCCCTAAAACTTATTAAAATGTTACTGATGCTTTCTGTTTTTACATCACAGTTGTTTCTGGATACACCCCAACCAAAACAACCAAAAAAGAGTCAAGCAAAACTTAGCAGATACAAAATTAGTCTGATGGGGTATGTGACATTCTGTACTGACAGCCCTTTCTTTTCATGTTTCTTTGTTTTTTTAATATTGATCATTTCTATTCTGTTTTTTTCTAACCCTTCCCTTCCCAGAATCATTATTTTGAAGGTTAGATCATAGTGATCATAGATCTAGAAAAAAACCTCCAAAGCCATCTAGTCCAACCACTTCATTTTATAAATGAAGAAACTGAGGTCCAGGGAAATTAAATCACTTGTCAAAGGTTATAAATATCAAAGGTAGGATTTGAATCCAGAACCTCTTTGACCCAGAACAAGGGCTCTTTCTATTGTACTACAGTTCCTCCAAATTGTCATCTCTGCAGGGCTAGCCAAGATGATAATGGAGAGAGATATTGATGGAGAGATTCTCAGGCCAAACCATTTAACCAAGAAACAGGATTCACCTGCTACCAAAGCCAATTTTGGGGGGGATGGGAGGGTTTGGCATGCAGATTCTAGATGGGAAATCACGCAGGCAGAAGGAAGTCACTAAACTGACATTCAAAGGGCAATCTGTTAGGTAGGAATTCTATCCTTTTAGCAGCGGTTGTGTGAACATGAATACTCTGCTTTTACTCCAAGTAGCTGGTTGTGACAACATAATTAGGGGGACAGTGCCAGCTGCAAATGGAACCACTGAGGCATCTCCTCTTTGCACATATGAGCACATGCAAAGTTGGCAGCCCAGAGCGATCTAGCGATTGAATTGTCAACGTGGCCTGCTCCCACTGGTGGAGCCTAACGCTGAGGGACACTGGAATTAAGGGCTGGAGTACCAAACCGCTTGATTAGCTGTTAACTGCAGATTAGGGCCAGCATTGTCTGCAGTTCCTGGATCCCGGATTGGGCTGGGGCCTTTCCCTCCCTCTACCTCCCCTCCCCCAAGGAGAAGGGAAGTTCGGTGGGGAAAGGGGGCCAGATGGGGAAGAAAACTGTTCTGTAAAGGCCATCTCTAGGAAGTAGGTCAGGTACTTGAGAGCTTAAAGGAGCACGCTTCATCCCTGCGTGCTAGAGGCCAGGACAAGGAGTGGGACAATTAGGAGGAATTAGAAGGGCAACAAGTAGCCTAAATTTATCAGCTTTAATTGTCTATTGTCAGGAAAGAGCTCGTCTTAGAGATCACGGCTGCTGCCTGAATCTTAATACCTTTAATGGACTCTCCGTTGGGGGAGGTCATGGGCTGCTCCTCTAAAGGTGGGTTTGAGGGTGAATGCCTGGAAGAAGGCAGCAGGGGCCCAGAATTTCTGCCACTCACTGGCTGAAGGCTCTCTTTCTCTTTCTTACCCCTACCTGAAGTGGGGGTGGGGGGTGGGTGAAGGAGGAAGACGAGGAGGGACCTAGTGAATATTAACCCTTTACTGTCTCTTCCTGGATGAGTTCTTTCAGGAAACAATAGACTACTGATAAAGACTGATAAGCCTGGACTCAGAGGCACACAGTCTTCATTTTTAAAAGGTTTTCTGGGTTATGTGAAGTAGACACTAGCTAGATGAAAGGGTTAAAATGTCAGCTTTAAAAAGAGAGATTTTTTGAAAATGAATTATTGGGTTATTTTTCCTTCCTCACAGTCAATCAACAAGCATTTATTAAATAGTTAGGCACTGGGGAATACAAATATAATGAATGAAAAAAAATAACCCCTACTTGAAATTTTACATTCTAACAGTAGAGACAACTCTGTGTGTGTTTATACACACATGAACACTTTTGTGTGTTTCCCTGTCTGCATTCCTTGACAAACATATATTAGGCTATATACAGAACAAAAATTAAAAGAATAAATACAAGGTAGTTTGAAAGGAAGGACACTAGTAGTTGAAGGCTTCAGGAAAGGCTTTGGGTAGAATCTGGTGATGCTTTAAGTGCATCTTGAAGGAAAATGAGGGAGTTTATGGGGAGGAAATTGATAAAGGAGTGCCTTTCAGGGGCTGCCATTGCAAAGGCGTGGAAAAGGGAGACGATGTTTCCTGGGAAGGAACAAAATGACCAGTCCGACAGAAAGGCATAATTCAGGAACCGGGAAAAGAAAGCTGAAAATCTAAGTTGGACAAGGTTGTGAAGGTGTGAAAGTTAGCTTTAAAAGCTAACTCTGGATGTTTGTTTGATTCTAGATGAAGTGGGAAGCCACTAGGGTCTGAGGAGGGGGCTGATCAGATCTGTGCTTTAAAAATCACTTTGGCAGCAATGTAGCAGCCAGACTGACTGACTGACTGAAGGGTCCACTCATAAGAGAAATAGACTAAAATGATTCACTTCTTCCCCCGCCCCCACCTTCCCCTCACCACTACCACCTCCCTCCCTCCCCAAACTCACCTTTCTCCCACCTCATTCTTTTTTCTTTAAATGTCTCCAGTTTTGCATACAAGCAGTACTACAAAAACCTTTGATAGAGTGTACCCTCCCTGAGGTCTGAGAAAGTGGGGGGTTTTGCAATTCTTTGCATCCCCAGAATTTAACTTGGCGCCTAGCACTTTTGAAAAGCTTAACGAGGCTCGAAGGCAAAATCTTTTGCTTTTGTCTTTGTATTTCAATCAGTCAGATATTTACTCTTCACCTATTTCGTGCCCACCCTGGGCCTGTTAGCTCAGCTCTAGCATGTAGGAAGGGCTGAATAAACACTTTGTTATTTATTCATCCAAAATATCATACTTTGAAAAAACAAATGAAAACTTCTGTACAATAAACATTACAATAATATGCTAAGTATTCAGAGTGAAAAAGATGAAAGACGACATAGTCCCTGCCGGAAAATAGTTCATCATCAGACAGTACATCTGGACAGGGGAAAGCAGATAAAGTGGCAGTGCCACCCATAACCCCCCTACTCTTCATTCTCGGCCTGTACCTTTCTCCAACCCCATCTAAGGAAATAATAGAAAGTGAGCTGGAACTGAGCTCCAGGAGACCTAGATTCCAGTCCTGTGGCTTTGAGTAAGTCACATCACTGATTAGCACCTTGATTTCCTTCTCTGTAAAGTGAGAAATTTGGACCAGATGATTATATCTATAGTGCCTTCCAATTCTAAATCCTTTGATTTTCTCCATTGAATCTATCACTGGTCCAGTCACTTACCCACATCTCCCTATAATGTCGAGATTTTCTAAAGAAACATTACTCTTCATATCTTAAGGTAGCAGACCTTGGCGTACTTTTGCTACTCACTTAGGGTAAGCCATTTGGGTTTTCTTTTTCAAATAACAGAACTCCTGGGCTTCTCTGCTTATATACATAAAAACCCTTTGCAGTGGTCCTTGGAACTTCTTTCTATTAATTCTTCTTAAAACCTAGCAGGCCCTCTTCCTTAAATTACACCAACCCAGGAAATGCCCCTGTACACAGCTTTCCTTTTTTTTTCCATGGGCCAGCTTTTCCCTCCAAACGCCATTCCTATCTTCCAGTGAAAAAGTAATAATAATCATAATGAAACTATAATATTTATATAGTGCTTTAAAGTCTCTTAACCCTGTGAGGTGAATACTACTGCTATTAGAATAGGGGCTGGACTTGTGATTTGATGGGGTATAAGGAACTCCTACCTGTGGAAACTCCTGCCATGTCAATTATAATTTATAATCTTTGAGAATTCCATAGAACAAAGTTAAGTGACTTGCCCAGGATTACAGAGGCCTTATATATCAGAGATGGTTCTAGAATCCATTTCTTGATGTGGTTTGAAGGCTACTACAATATACTACTACCTCTTATAGATATCATTATCCTCAGTGTTTTGGTGAGTAAATCAAGAAGAGCTTAAGGAACTTAAGGTATTCTGGTAGAGTGTAAAGAGTATTGATTCTGGGGGCAACTAGGTGGCACAATGAATACAGCACTGGCCCCAGAATCAGGAGGACCTGAGTTCAAATCAGGCCTCAGACACCTGACACTTAACTAGCTGTGTGACCTTGAGCAAGTCACTTAACTCCAATTGCCTTGCCTTTCCCCCTGAAAAAAAAAGAATACTGGTTCTGGAGTCAAGGCCTGGGTTCAAATCCTTGTAACCCCTGTAACCTAGGAGGGGGAAGAAGTTACTCTAGATGGCTTTTTGAGGTTCCTTCTGGCTCTGGATATATGATTCTATCCTTTGCCCATGGATACCCAGCCACTAGAAAAGTGTCAGAAGTCCTATTTGAACTCAGGTCTTCCAGACTCCAGTCCCAGCCCCCTATTCATTATGTCACACATACAGAGACTCTAAAACCCAAGGAGAGGTAATGACTTCCTCAAATCTACACAGTTAATTAGCAACTAGGACTAGTATCCAGATCTCCAGGGTCCCAATTCCAGTAGACTTTCTATTATTACCAAAGATGGGAGCTGGAGTAGGGGGGAAGGAAAGGGAGCCCAGGCAAAGAACAGGAGGTGGGTCTGACATTTTCTATACGTCTTTCTCAGGTTCTGACTGAGCTTATAAACTCCTTGAGGGCAGTGACTGCTCTCTCCCCTCTTTTTCTCTCCACTGTTTAGCATATTCTTGGTACTGAATCAATGTTGTATTGAATAAAACAAAAAGAAAGCTAAAAGCTTCTTTTAAAAGATGACTTTTGGCACCTCATCTTTCTGAAGTACCCTTTGTATGCAAAATTGTATACATTTCAAAGAAAAAATAATCCTTACCCAAAATGGGGAAGGTGGAGGTGGGGAGGGTGGAGTTAGTGGGGATGATGGGAATAAGTATATCCAAGAATCCTCCTTTCTTACCTGTGTAGCTTTGAAGGGAGGAAGTGAAAGTAACCCGCCTGCTATTCCCTGGTGGGGAGGAAGGAGGGATAATGTTTAAAAGTTCACACTTTATTCATTTGCCTGTTAAGGACTATGTGACATTGTTTGCCTGTTGAAATGCCTCACTGGTGTTTGCTTCTTATAAACCCAGGAAACCTTTTAATAATGAAAATAGTATTTGTAACTTAAGATCTTAACCTAATGTCAGTCTCATACTTAGAGCAACCCCTAAAAATAGCTCTGGGGTTACATTAAAAAATCTAAGTAGGCCCTAGTCCTGGTTACAGATTACCTATATGACTGTGGGCAGGTAGCACATTCTCTGGGTCTCAGTGTCTTCATCTGTGAAACCAGTACAGAGGATTAGGTGAACTATAATTTCTCTTCCAACTCTGGAGAGTCTATGATTCTGACTCTAATTTGACAGGGAAGGGGGGGACAGGAAAGCCTGGTGACTTCTGTTTGGGGCCTTATTTGGGCATCTGGAAATTGGGCAATGCTGCATTGTGGTAACAAGCCCAGAAAATCCCCTATATTTTTATTCCCAGTGTTCAGGTTTACTTTGGCCTCCTCTTTCTCTAAATAAAGAGAGAGTTGGTTTCTCAGCATTGGCTCCTTTCTCTTTTTCTTCCCCTTGTTGTAGCCTCAGTAACCTTAAACCTTAAGTGACTTCTGTGATCCATTATTTCACTTCTTTCTTCCTCCTTGACTCTGAATCAAAAGATCATAGATTTAGAGGCCATCTAGTCCAAAACACCCCATTTTCTATATGGAGTCTAGAATTTACCTAGAAGGTAAAATGATTTGCCTGAAGTCACAAGGAGAGTTAAGTATCAGAGAGAGGATTCAAACCCAGATCCTCTTCCTTCCAACTCCATTCCCCTTTTCATTATGGTGCCACCCTGGCTCTCAAAGTAAGGTAGTCAAAAACTTCTGTAGTTATTAATTGCCAGAGGAGTAATTTTTCCTGCTTCATTCACCTTTTAAGTAAATCTAAATAAAAATTGATTACCCATATTTATCTAAAAGAAAAAAAATCTAGGTTTTCCCATAGGTGATATCTATACCTGTTATTTTATGAGTTCTAACAGATTTAGCCAAGAATACCAAATGAGAAAAAAATGCTGAGTTATAATATATGTTTACTCTGCATAATACCATACCAGTCGACTTGTGTCCCAAGACAAGATCGAAAAACACAGGTAAATTCCCAATAAAAGGTTATGGAACAATGTCTGTGATGCCAAAAATACAATCTTCTAACCTGCACATATGGCATGTCCCCAAAGTCTTACTGCAGTTTCATGCTTTGATAACTTCAGAAGTATAAATGTTACAAATTTACCAATCAACATCACTTCCGGGTTTAATTATTCCCATTTCCCTCATACTTATTTACTTGGTGCATTTTGAATAGTAAATTTTAATTTTAGCATACCAAGTTACCCTGTCATTATGTATCATATGTGCCATAGTTTGTGGGTTATACTTTCTCAAACCTGTGGATCCTCTTACCTAACCACCTTGGTCACCTAATCTAGCTTCATCAGATTCTATCCTTTGTGATCACATCAAAACATCACTCTCTGGATGATCGATCCCAAGGCTACTATTACAAGTTCAATCCTTTCCCTCCCTGAGACACAGCCGATGAGAGCTTTTACATATTTTGAAAATTAACTAAAGTGATATATAACACAAGACAGTAGTAGTCATGTTGAATGTACATTAAAAATCCATATTTTGATGTCATATAACTAACATTTCACATGATGTTTTTGTACATCTGTAGCATTCATATTTTGGTGTTATTTATATCCCATCTATGTTTCTAGGAAAAGGGCATCTCATTTGAAAATCAGATCATTTTTGGTTTGGAGGCTTGCAGGGAGGATTAATTTCCATCCTTTTATCCAAGAAGACTGGCTCAAACATCATAGTCTTAGGATCAAAATTTCAGTCCTTGTGTTTTGTTTGTTTTCTGTTGTTGTTGTTGTTGTTGTTGTTGTTGTTGTTGTTTTAAACCAAAATATCTGGTTAGTTTGGAGAGCCTTGTCACCGGAAGGGAAACATGGTTCTATTTTTAAACTTTGTTTCACTCATTAGCAAACTGGTTCATGCACGTAAATCATACCAATGACACATGCCAAATTGTACTCCAAAGTGTGTCATACGTTCTCTCCTTCATGTACACATAGTTGCTTCCCTTGTCAGCTTTGGGGGAAAAAAACTGCTGGCAGAAAGTTGAGCTGAGTTGATTCACTTTAGAAAGGCTGTTTAAGTTTAAAAATCGAGTGTCTCACGACAAGCCAGGGTCTTTACTTCTCAGCCCAGCTTTTAAGACATGTGGGAGGGCTTCAAAGGCCCCTGTGCCCTTCTTTTCCGAGGAAGGACTGCAGTTGGTCCCCAAATGTTTACCAGCATAAAGATGCCCTAACCTACAGGAAGTGGGAAATGAGGAGTGGGAGAGGGAGGGTCAAAGCAGAGGGTGGGAGGGGGTTTACTCTTGATGTGGTTAGTCTGTCATTGACCTTGTTTTGGTAAAGGAGGGTTGAATTCGAAAATGAGACCACATTTCATCTTGGGCACATTTCATCCTTCCTTTGACTTGCTTTGGAAAGTTTGTTGTTGTTGGGGTTTTTTCCCTGTTGGAGACAATTCTGCAGATTTGGTTCTCAACTCTGCTTAACTCAATAGTCGCCCTTCCCATACCCTCACTCGCTGATCAGAGACTCCTCTGAGCAAGCAGATGCTCTCCAATCCCCCACCAGAAGACTGAAAATACTGTTGCAGTAGCTGGAGCTGAGTAACATCAGCTGTGGTGATAGCATCAAAGAAAATGGATGGGGATTTCTAAGATCAGAGCTGGTTAGGCCATTCATGACTCGCTGCCAGCCTGAGAGTGACAAAGAGAACTCTGCCTGAGAAATGCTGATTAATAAAATAATTGAGGTTTTTAGTGTGCTTTTTTTGTGAATCAGGAGGGGAGGGGGGAAATGCCATGACTAAAAATGCACCAAATTGTGACTTTGAAATGAACATTTTGAGACACAGAAGTCCAGACAAAGACAACTTTTGATAGACCAGCCAGCAGCTTCTCCCCAATTTTAGTCAACTATATGGCACACTATTTTTAATGCCTTTCTAAACGGATAGGGGGTCAAGAGGTCACAAACCACTGCCTTTTATTTTCTTCACTAAAAAAAAAAACCCTGTGCTGTTTCTAAATGGACTATTTGGAGGTGTTAGAGGAATTTGACTCTAGCCTTGTCAGTCATCCTGGAAGATCACTAAAAATTTGCAGTCAAGAGACTTGGGTTCATAATCCCATCTCTGCCACACACTAGTCATGTGACCTTAGACAAGTCACTTCCACCCACTCCCAGCCTTTGCAAAATGGATTCTTTTCTAAGGCAGCCTCCAGTGATAAATCAATGCACCTTTGATCCTACAGAAGGCAAAAAAAAAAAGGATGGTTGAGTTAGGTTGGTATTATCTGTACAGTGATGAAACAAACCCTAGAGGGAGTCCCCATATGCCTATACTCCAGTGCTCTATCATTTCTGCCCCTTAAGGGCTACAGTTCTACTTGTGGCCCTATCCAGCTTAGCTGAAACAGCTGGAATTAATTTCAGGGTTGCCTGACTAAGCCCTACAAAGGTATTTGAAGTGTGCGTCCTCCCTAGACTCAAGCCCTTTTCACCGCCTCTGAAGGTGAGTGCAGGCTGATATTAATTAACAGTGAGTTGAATCACTGGCATCCTCCAGTCATTGAAGTAAATATTTGCCTTAAAACAGCCAAGCCCTCCCATCACCCTCCAAGTGTTTAAAAAAAAAACCCCACCATTTTCCTGTTCTCTTACTGTATCAGAGGGACTTAAATAGCTCTTGAATGCCATGTGTGACCTAAGAACAGATTTGATGCTAAGAGGGAAGTGAAAAGCTCTCTCAACATCTGCATCTCAAAGTGAGACTGTGTTTTAATAGAAGGCCTGCCTCCAGTATGACTACATTGTTTTTCTGTCCAATGTGGTTCTGACTCAGCATCAGTTAATTAACCCTCCCAAGGAGGCTGGATTTCTCTGGTTTAATTATCATCTTCAGAGCTTTCTGAGATCTCTTTTAGGAAGTGCTCATTCAGTTTTACACCCCTACCACATCTCCCAAAGGAGGGCCCTGATTCTTCTAAGGAGCCAGCGTCCCCTGTGGCATTTCATGCTATAGCAGATAAACCAGGGCACTGAGGGCAGCTTTCAGCTCTACTAATATCCCCTGGTGGGTGTTGATTAGAGCCTGTCCCAGACCTTTAGACACAGATGCCATTCTCAAATGTAGTCAGCCTGCTTCATTTTTTTTTTAGCTAACAGAATCATAGAAAAGTTTTGTCTTAAAAAAAAAAAGAAGGAAATATATATAGGCACAATTGTGACTGAGTCGGGGTTTTTTTTCCTTTAATTTGTTTTGATCTTCCTGTAAACAAATACTCAAATGTCCACTTCATTGTATGACTAAGTTGGTATCAGTAGGTTGGGACTGGGTGTGTGTACGTGTGGGTGGGTGTGTACTCACATGTGTGTTTAAAATGTTAGAAAAGACAGTGCATCCCGAGGCAGAGGGAAGGGATGACAAATAAATCTGAGTATCTGAAGCCAGCAGGAAAAATTGGAGACTTGCCCTTTTGAATCTAAAGTGTTTGCAACCCAGTGGCTGTCTATTAATGGATCTTTTGCATCATTGTTTCTCTGAATTGAAGAATTCCTTGCTGGGGGAATAAGACCATTGAAGGAAGTAAAGCATCTGGTTTGTTTTGTAATGAGGAGCAGGAATGCTAGGTCCTTGCTCTTAATAATAAACAAACAGGACATTGTATGCCATCATCACAGGATGTCCTTCCTTCTGCCAGACTGACTTGAACAGGAGGAAAAGACAGACGAACTCAGAACCCACTAATTACTATGCCAATACTTCTGTCATTTGTAATACACTCTAAGAAGGATCAATCCATTATGCTCTCTAATGGTGAAATTATGAATGCTTTATATTTGATTTGGATATTGAGTTTGAGTCTCGCAGTTTGGACCTGGAAAGAAAAAAGGAGGGAAAGCAAAGAGATTTCTATGTGAATGGGGCTCTGGTTTCTTCCCATTTCATTATTCCCAAAAGATTCTTAAAGGGGGAAAGTTATGCCGAATGTAAAATCATTTAATTACCTACTTCTTTGGAAACTTATACAGATAAATACAAGCCTTAGGATGCTTCACAGGAAATGCAGGCTTCGCAGAAAATTACTGGAAACCTCCGTCTCTGAATTGTATGGCATTACATACTAAAATATTAGACACCCATTTTCCTCCCCCCAGGGACTCCCGCCCACCCCCTACTCCGACTCCGTGAGCCCAGGGTAAAATTCTCATTCCCTAACCAAGACTTTCCCTATCAGAACGGTAGAAGTTTTAACTTAAGATTTTTGGGGGGATGATTTTAGTGTTTGTGGTACTTTAAGCCTCAGTTGGAAGAAGGGAATAGCTCATGAATTTGTAGCACAAAGCAGATAATGTCAACTCTTTCACTTTGAGGTTAAGTGTGTTTCAAGGGGAAGTAAGAAAGTTCCAAGTGAATGGTGAACTTCACGTGTAATAAGAGGAAAACCTATAAAGCCTGAACTATTAGGAAGGGGGGGGGGGTGTGGAAATCCCTCTTCTTGGGCTGGCTCCTTTGATTGGCCTCTGAAAATACAGGTATAGCTCCACCCCCTTATTGAGTAAATGCTCGGTCTGTTTGGTTAAGCAGACAAAGTGCTGTAACACTCAGCCCTCCAGTGTTTCGGCGAGGCAAAAGCACTAAGAGCCGCAGCACCTGTCTGACAGACAAGAGAGAGAAAGAGAAGAGAGCGAGGCTGGCGGGGGGGCCGGAGAGACCGTAGAAAAAGGAGTTAACCCTGGAGGTGTGAGTCAGTCCTGCTCCAAGGCGGCTATTGGAAAGACGAAGAAATGTTTACTGTGTAGAAATGAGTGTGACTTACCTTAGATGTTGGATTTTTGTTTGGAAAAACTTGTGGATACGACCTTGGTAAGAATTTTTTTTTTGTCTGTTTCTTTGCTCTTGAGTTTAAACTTTTTTCTCCCTGCTTAACCAACGCAGTAGTAGTTGCAAGCAATACTTTTGCCTTGGTGCACTCTCGACTTCAAACATGATTATAAGACCTTTTCTCTCCTCCTTATGAATCATTAACCCTTTCAATTCTGGGTGCAATTGTCAATCCATTGAAGTTTCAGTAGCAGTTCTCTTCCCCCCCCCCCATAAGATCAAAGAAGAGCAAATATTCCGTGGTGGCTTAATTTTAAAACCTTTATTATTAGTTAATATTTATTTAGCATCATGACTGTACATGCTGGAGCCACCCATAGACAAGCAGGTCTGTTTAAATTTTGAACAGTAAAGACGTATGTCCCAGGTTCTTTTATTGGATGCATCAGTGCCCCCCTCCCCATCAGTTAGGGCTAAAAGAAGATAAAGTCTGTTTTTAACATCTTCCATGGGACATTATCTTATTTTGAGTATCAAGTGAGTATTCTTTCCTGTATAGAAATCCTGGATTAGAATTACGGGGTATGATTTTAATTAAGTAATGTGTTTGAGACACGTTTTCTGCCTTTGTCACCTAGTTTGTATTCTAGCGTGGGAGAGGGTGACTTTTGTGGGGGGAAATAGAGAAACTACTGACCTCTTATTTGGGAGGAAAGTGTTATTACTGACCTAGAGAGTAAGGCAGGCTTGGGGAAAGTAGCCCCATCTCTAGTTGAGGAAGGGCTTACTTAGTCTCTCACTTTTCTATATTTACTATAACTTTCATCACAGTAAATTGAAACACTTGTGATTTCTGAGAATGGAATGAGTGGTCAATATTTTCAACAGCAATTACTATTTGTAGCCGAGGTGGCTGAAAGGAATTCTCTCCAGGGACAGCTTACTATTGGACAGTTTTGCATTTTTGTTGTGTCTTTTCATGATGGCGTGAGATGCCAACAAACACAGAAACCCCGTTTTCCCTTCTCCCGCTTTGGTCCAAATGAGTGAGTGCACTCCAATGATTTGCGACCAGCTCTCTTACCAGGATGCTGGCCAAGATGCAGCCTTTTACTGTCTTCCTTGCTAGAGGATGAAAGAGAGCAAGGCAGAAGGGGGGGGAGGATGATGAGGGGGGAGCGGGGGGCAGGTTGTTTTGAAAGTTGTTTGTGCTTTGGAAGCTGGTGGGAAAGTTCAGTCTTCCCCATTTGGAAAAGGCAGGCTGGGTTCCGCTCCTGCAACACGCGCTTTCCATTTTTAGCTTCATTCAGACGCAGACAGCAGCTCCTTCCTCTTCCTCTCCTTGTTTATGACACTTTTTTTTTCTCTGAGGCAGCTTTTCCACAGGCACTGAGTGGTCTGGTGGCCATGACCCCGGGTTTTCTTGGATACAAGATTGGGAGCCCAGAAAGTGGGTTCTGTGCTTTGGAGAGGTAAAGCCCGAAATGGATCTCTGAGCTGATTTGTTTTGATTTTTTTTTCCCCAGCGAGGCTGCCTCACTTTTTTTTTTTTTTTTAAGCTAAGCCTAGTGTTTGAAAACCCTAGCTAGCTCCATTCAGTCCGGGCAATCTCGTTCATACTGCTCTCTTGGCTATTACTCAACTGTACCAGCTCTTCTGCATAGGCTTTTCAAGTGCCACAGACTACTGTATTAGTCACAGTGTCTCAGAGGAAACCACAGAAACTGCAGGACAATGGGGATTAAAGGCTTTTTCCTTCTTTTCCAGGCTGCCACCCAGTGTAGCTCCGACACTGTAAATTTTCCGACCTTGGTAGAGGGGGCAGAGGGAACCATGAAAATGGACATGGAAGATGCTGACATGACTCTGTGGACAGAGGCGGATTTTGAAGAGAAGTGCACATACATTGTGAATGACCACCCCTGGGACTCTGGTGCTGATGGAGGAACTGCTATTCAGGCCGAGGCATCTTTGCCAAGGAATCTGGTTTTCAAATATGCCACGAACTGCAAAGAGGTAAGCCTCTGGGGTTTTTTGCTGAAGAAGATTGGCACCTGACAGTCAAATCTCTCATACACTTCTATTGAGGCCCCATAAGTCTGGGATACTCCTTTGTAAGTACCTGTAAATAATATATCCATTTCAATTTATTCTTTTTTTTTCCTTTAACCAATTTCTTCCGGCTTCCCCCCCCCCATCCCCCATCTTACCAGTTAGCAAGCAGTTAAAATCTTCTGGCAAGCTGTAGTGTGCCTAGAATGGGTAGATGCACAGCATGGGGGGGGACGGGGTAGACCCCTGAGCCAGGTTTTAAACTGCTCTTGGCAGCCCATGTATCCATTGCCTCTGGCCACTGGATTAAATTGCCTCGCTTGTACAATAGCTCTAGGGAGGGAAAGAAAAGTCAAGTTTCCTTGGAAAACACTCTTAGTCTTTTCTTTTGTCTCCCTTCAGTTATTAAAGTGCTTTATTCTTTTTAATGAGCTAGCTTTATTAGCTGTGTTTCTAAAATTATTCCCGAAACATCGACGTGTTTATGAACAGGAGGGATGGTATATAAGCTGGGAAAAGTGTCCTTTGTCAGGATGACTTAAGAGTTAACCACTGTTTATCTGCTGAAGTTCCTTTGCTCTCTGCTAGACTTGCAAACGCCTGCTCCGCCCCCCCCCCCCCCAGTCTCTGAAGTGGGGCTGCCCTTTGTTGTTATTTCCAAAAGGCTGCCCTAGGACCCTGAAAGGGCAGTTTGATTTGTGTTCACCCATTTGTGCAACTATATAGCCAGGTGTGATGTTCAGCTAGGTAATCTGAAGAACAACCTCTTTATTTCCGGGACTTAGAGCTGCCCCTTTTACCTGTGCTGCTACTGTGCCCAGATAAATTGACCTTTCTGCTTAGCTCCTTCCCCTTATCCCACCTCCACCATGTGTAAATTTTTTTTTCTTTTTGTAGGGAGGGGCAATTGGGGCTAAGTGACTTTCCCAAGGTTACCCGGCTAGTTTGTGTGTGTGTGTGTGTGTGTGTGTGTGTGTGTGTGTGTTAAGTTTCTGAGACAGGATTTGAACTCAGGTCCTCCTGACTCCAGGGCCCGTGATCTATTCACTGAGCCACCTAGCCGCCCCTCACCATGTGTAAATTGTATTACTGTGTCTTAAGATAGTGAGAAAGGATTTGTTTCCTTTATGAGTATAGGATTTATTCCTGGGAATATTTATTACAACCCTGTTAAATCACTTTCTCTTACCCCTAAGAGGAGCACTTAAAGGAACTGGAAACCTTTTGGGCAAAGCTTTGTCTTGTTCCTGATTGTGTGTTCCAGAGTTGGATATTTTTGAGTTGGGAGACAAAGATGTCTAAAAGAAAACTTACTATTCCTAAATTTATAGATTCAGAATTAGAAACAGGACCTTCAGAGTCTGAGTCTAACCCAATCATTTTATAGATGAAGAAATAGAAGTTAAATGAATTGCCCAGAGTTCCACAGTTAGTAAATATCTAAGAGATTTTTTTTTGCTTTTTTTTTTTTTTTTGAGGGGAGAGGGCAGGGCAACTGGGTATGAATGACTTGTCCAAGGTTACAGGGCTAGTAAGTGTTACATGTCTGAGGCCACATTTGAACTCAGGTCCTCCTTACTCCAGGGCTGGTGCTCTATTCACTTCGCCACCTACCCACCCCTGAACTCATATCTTTAGCACTAAGTCAAGCACTAGCTACTTATTTCCTCTGACTTATTATAACTAGAGGCAGAGGTGTTGGGGAATTGAAAAGGGGAATTCTATGAAGATGTTTTGTTAAGTACCTCAAGAGACAAGCTGCCTTTTTTTTGCACAATAAACCGTAGCTAATACTAAATTGCTGGAGATGCCCTGAATCCACCCTACCCTATGCATCCCCTTAAATAGCATTATTTGTCATAATTCTATGACAAAGGCTAACTTGACATGTTTTATGAATTGTTTAACATTGATTTTTGTTGTGTTTGTGTTGTGTTGAAACTTAACTGAAATGAATCTACTACAGAAGGAGATTGGGGGTGAAGGTATAGAGCCTCCTCCCTTCTTTTGTTCTCTGGAGTTCCCCATTTTATTCAAAAGGCAGCTTAAAGAAACTTTGATCTTGATCCATACTCTAGTATTCAAGAGAGCTAATTCTCCCTCTCCTTTTAAATACGCTGTATACTGGTGTGAGTTCTATGTTCCACTGTCAGAATTTATACCATTCTGCCTCATTTTAGAACTGGAAGGTAACTCCGAGACCATCTAGTTCAACAATATTTTATAAATGGTGAAACTGAGGTTTAGAGTTGAGTGCTTTCCCCAAGGCTACACACAGCTAAGATCCAGGACTAAAATTCAGGTCTCCCTAACACTGGCCAGTATTCTTTGCTGCATTATAACGTGATTGTTATTTTGGTTCTCTGCATGATTTTATTTACTTGCCTAAAAGGTGCAGCTTAACTGGCTCTCCCATACCACCCAGAACCTATTACTTCAATTGATTTAGGAGAGATTTTTAAGCCTTACCAAGGTGGTTGCATGAGAAGTGAGCCCTACCTAGGCATCTGTTGTTTACCTTTTCCTCTTATAAATCATACTTAACAGAAACAAGCAATCCTGGGGGTCCTGGTTGAATCAGTCAGGATACAAATTTTATATGCATACTTAGCAGCTAACTCTGGAATTTGTACTAGAATGATAGTCTTTGTTAAAAGAACAATAATTTTCAAAGGATGGAGGGAATTCAACAAATTTAAGAACAAACATTCGTGATTAACAAAATCTGCACACTGTCATGGATCAGTTTGCCCTTAGTCATATATCCCATGGGAATTTTTTAAAAACTTTTTTGCATGTAGTTTTAATCTGATTTATAAAGTCCTTTAAATGTTTTTTGTTTAAATGGTAGTCAGATTACATGTTATCTTTCATTCTGCTGACATAGTAGATTTTTTTTCTTTTCCCATGACTTTTCTCATTATGAATTCACATATGTGTCTGCTCTTTTTTTTTTTTAATGTTTAAAAACTGTTTCTGCTCTTGCCCTTGGTGCTTCTAGATTTTATTTAGGCTAATTATGCATTTTAAAGAGTCTATTTTTGTTTCTTATTTTCATAGCCAAGATATTTTTTTACATTTTAAAAATATTAATCTTTATTTACTAAAGTCTTGATTTGTGTTCTTCATTTTGTGGATACTTGGTTGTGATACTTGCTCATAATATTTTGTGAGCATTTCAAAAAACTTGAAAACATTAGTTTTGACATTTGATGTCTTCGAAAAACCTAGATTTTGAATGCTCTTCTCTCTCAACTGGGGAAGCTCCTGTTCTGGGAAGTTCTAAAGCAATACTGTGATAAAAATCAGTCTGCTCTATGCCTCTTTTAGCTGAAGTCCATTATTAACTTAAGCCATCTGAAAAAAGTATCTCACCACAACATGCAATCCTATGTTCTTGGGGATGGTCTTTTATTTTGGAGATGATACAGGGAGGCTGCTACTGTGTTTCCTTTAATACAAAGATAATTAAGGAGGAAACCATCTGAAAACATTTCCTTTCACTCCACCCCTTTAAAAAAATCAGATGAATTACAGACTTTAGGTCTTGATCCATCTGTAGAGCCCCAGTCATCACAGTGCAAACAAGCCTTAGGTCCAAAACAGAATTTTAATAGACTGAATCAGTTTTATAGGGAGGAGGGGGAGAGAGGGAGCTAGTAATTTGTGATCTTAATGATTTAGGGTAAGTTTGACCACCTCATGAATATACCTGTATAATACTGCTCAACTTAAATACCATTGTTGTGGGGTTTTGTGTGTTGTGGGATAATGTATGTATAAGCGCTTTAGAAACCATAAAGTTCTAAATAAGTGTGTATTTAAAAAATCTACATAGTCCCTTAAGGGGAAGATTTGCTTTTTGAGAACCCCTTTTCTTTCTCCACTGCTGTTGGATATGCATTAAATACCCCCCTCTAGCTCAATCTCTCCAAAGTTTTTTAATTGCCTTGATTTTTATAAAAATAAGTTTTGTAAAATAAGAGACTAAGGGGTCCTGGTTTTTCTCTTTGGGTGTCAGGATGTGCTCTGTGCCCCAGTCCATTGACAGAGACGGATCTTCCGAAATGGTAGGAAGGTCGGTGCTGCTCATAAAGCATCCTGTGGACGGGCTTCTGTAGGGATAGATGAAGCATGAAAGTGTTGAAGCTTTTTGTCTTCTCACTGATATGTTTATAGAAGGCATGCAGCAGCCTTGCCCCAGCAGTAATTCATTAGGACCCTGGTCAGTTCCAATCATGTTTCCTTCCTGGGTTAGGTGAGCACCAGCCTAAGTGGCCTTTTTAGCACATGGGAATTCACCAGACAAAGTCTTTGTGCGGCAATTGCTAGTTCTGGGACAGTGAAGAGAATGTTGAAGAATGCCCCTTTTCAGACCAATTATAAATCTTTGGATCATTGCTACAGAGGAAAATTGTCTCATAATCATAAGGTTTTCTATTTGGAAATTCAATGTTTATTTCATAAGGGACAAAATTGATAATGTCAGGTTTTAGAAACACTAAAATACTGTTACCTTATAGGTGAAACCTCTGTGATTATAACTAGACAGAATCTGTCAGGGGTTGTTCCATTTTTGTGTGTCCCTGCTTTTTAGATTGGCACCAAGTAGTTGTCTAATAAATATCTATTGATTGATTGATCTGCTGGTATCTTGAAAGTATCCTGACCACTTCTGTTTTAAAGCTGTAGCTTTCATGCTGGATGAAGGAATCCAACTGACAGTATATCTTAATATTACTTCTAACTGATATTTATTCCCTGCCTGTTTGGGGGAAACTTAACTTTCTAGCTGATGATAGAATTAATTAGCTCTGTGTTATTATGTAAGTATATCTATGTGGATAGATAAACTCATCACTGTATCTTAAACAGGATTTCGTGAAGATATGTGATATACAAAGTGTTTGAGATATGCCACTTAATATTCTATACTATATCATAATTTAAATTGTCCCTTCTGGTTTAACTCCACTGTATGGAGCAAAGGTACACTTACACCACAGGAACAAGAATTTCAAAAAGACAATGGATCTTAACATAAGGCCCTTATAATCAAATTATTTTCTCTTGTAGTTTTGAGAGCTTTAGGTAAGCTTCATAGGCCTTAGAGGCCAATTCCTTTTTATATGCCTATTCCCTATCAACTATAATGTCAACTCCTGGAGGGTAAGAATTAGGTAATTTATACCTCTTTATGTCCCCTACTTTAATTGGAAAGGTGTCAAGCAAAAAATATTTTACTTAGTAACACCTTCCCAATTAAAGAAAGCCAATAATGCTTATGGAAACAAGGTTCTAGCCTGTCACCTTGTAACTGGCCATGGAAAACGTTTTGTCTGATATGTTCATGAATTTAACTGATAAAAGATGAGTTTTAATTCTGAAAAACAAGCACCTCATTCTGGTAAACTGAATGGCCACTAGGTGGAAAAGCACTGACCTCAATGTAATGTTGCTTGTTGGTAATCATGCAGTGTCTCTCAAGACTGTTTAAAATTATAGTCTCTAGCAGACACAAAAGTTGGTGAACCAGTTGAGTGCCTTTCTTAAAATTACTACTTTAACATGGACATGTTGAAAAATCAGCTGTTAATTATTGGCTGACCAGCAAATGGCATTATTTGCTGTTCCTGTTTGGGCTTTTTAATGCTGTGTTATAATCAGTCAAATATAAGTGTCAGAAGATTTGCTACATACTAAGAGCCAACATGAATGTTTCAAGTTGACTGTTTCCAGGATGCTCTAGACAGTGAGAATTTCACTAGGCATACACAGACAGAATTGTAGGACATCAGGGCCCTGAGGTACTTGTGATCACTAGTCCAACTTCCTCACTTCACAGGTGAGGAAACTGAGGCCTAGTGGGCCTAAGACTTTACGAATATCTTCCCATCAGTTGGGCTGTAGTGATTACCAATGATAATGAGCCTTTATTGAAAGGTCAGAGAGATGTAAATGAGGGCAGAGGAGGATGAAATGAACATCTGCTTTTTTCAACTCTGCCAGAAATGCAGAAAAGCACCCAAAATAAAACTGGCCCAACAACCTTGTTTCAGCTTGTGTTGGGTACAGGAAAATTTCTGCTCTTGCCTTCTTCCCACCTCCTCTCCTTGCCAGATGCTTTTAAATGCTTCACTGACTTTTATATCTACTTTTGTACTCCTAATCGCTTGATGATATGAAATGGACATGAGCAGGCACCAAAATGGATCATCTGCCAGAAATTTCTGCTTTGTGGCTTTGCTGTTCGATTCCACGGAAGTTTCAGGTTCCTTTTCATTTGAAGTGGGGCCTAATGTATTGCTAGGAATGGCATGGAATAAGTGTAACTGTAGCCAGAAATTTTACCATTTTTCATGAACTATCTGTAGATACTTTAGATGAAACATTTTGTTCTATTATTCAGTCATTTGACTAGCACGAGAGGTGAATAAGATGTCATCTAATTCACAGGCCCAAACAGAAAAGTTTACTTAAGTCACTAAGAAGCATTGGAATAAAGAAAACTAAAAACATTCTTATACATTTTTTTTTCCTTCTCTGTCAATCAGTTCTAGTTAGAATTTAGGCAATTCTACTGGTCATCCTCAAAGAGAAGAGAAATCCAAGGTTGGGGGGTGGGGAGCAGGATGAAAAATACCGGTAACTCCGCAGAATGTTGTAAGTGACTTCTCACAGATGAGTTCTTTTGAATAGTGATGAATTGCTTCCTGATTTGTGGTTGGTGATTCTGCCCTACTCAAAAGAAATTTACCATCAAGGAGGAACTGGCGTAATGTGTTTCTTTACCAAAGCCTTTTTAGAAATATGGGCTATAGTAGATATTCAGTCATTTCCTTATCTCAGGATCTTGGGTGGGGGAGGTGCAGAGGGCACTTAAAAAGTTGTCTCCATGACAGAGCCATAAGATAATTGTTAATGAGAATTCCTGCCACTATTCTGTAGAGAGAAGAGGCTGGCTGTCCTGTTACACTTTTAGGGAAAAACAATTAAGTGAAAGCTATTTCTCCGTCAGGGAACAGGAACATATGATGTATTTTATCAGGAATTAGTAGAGTATAATATAGTGAATTTATGGTTCTTAACCCTTTGAAGAGCATGATTTTGTTATCCAAAGCTAAATACTCCATTTCTCAAAAGTGAAATGATATTTAAGGGTTTAATGGGGAAGGAGACTGAAGGGAAACACCAGTCTGGAATGGTCTAATCTATTTCTGTGTAATATTGACTGTATAACAGGGGAGAGGCCATAACCACATAACCTATGGTCTCTAAACATGTTCATATTTATATTTAGAACTGAATTTCAGTATAATTGGTTTCCTTTGCCATTCTATATTATTTTATTTTGTGCATTTAAAAGCAATATTCTGAGGTTTCCATAGGCGTCACCAGATAGTCAAAGGAGTCCATGACAAAAAATAAGGTTAAGAACATCTATTCTAAAATTATTTTATTCTTATTCTAAGAAAGAAGTTGTTTTCTTTTCTGTGTGACTCTTAACTCCTCCCACTCCCAAACTGAACAAAGGCTCCTAATTCAACAAGTGAAAATAATTTGAAAATGGAGTTTCATCACTTTTAAGTTTTTGGAAATACAACTTTATTAAAATAGAATTTGGTTATTATTCTCTGCTTGCTTATTTCTGCCTCATTCGGTGGTTTTTATTTTTTACCTTATTTTGCTATCCTTTTATGAAAAACCAATTTGATTGAAATAGGACTGTTGTTTTGAAATATAGGTTATAGATTGTTTTGTGTTCTTTCTCTTTTAGGTGATTGGAGTAATAAGTAAAGAATACATACCAAAAGGAACACGTTTTGGACCTTTGATAGGTGAAATCTACACCAATGATACAGTTCCCAAGAATGCCAACAGACAGTATTTTTGGAGGGTAAGGAAAAATTCATGTTAATTTAATAATGAAAAAAGAAGCAAAACTAAAGAGGCTAGCTCCTTTCCTCTGTGTGTGCATGTGTCTGTCTGTCTTTCTGCCTGGCTGCTTATATGCACTTGCAGACCTACAAATGAAACTTTATTCTCCCTTGGATGACAGAATAAGAATTCTGAGTGGATGTTAAAGTAGCTGAGTAAGTCTCTGGGTCCTCTGGGGGGAAAAAAAACCCTGTAGGTGGAAGAAAAGGAGATAACACGGGCTATACTTGACTTGAATTTTTGCAACTCATAAGAGCTTCCTGATAGAATGAAACCGTTTTGCTACTTGCTTCCAGAGTAAACTCATTTGCATTTCTCTGCAAAGAGGGAGTAATGAGTCATTAAACCTTTGAATTTCAGATATTGAATTCTTCCCAAAATTTTAATTAATTGGATAAACAAATCAATGAATTACATAATCTTGAAAACAAATTTTTCTTTCCTTTGGGAAGGGTGGCAAGGCTAGTTATGGATGGCAAGGGAAGGAGTGGTTCTTTAAAATGAATATGCTGTAATTCAGAATCTGGGTTTCAATTCATAAGGTTTATTGGAATGTATACATTCTCATGACTACATGCATTATTTAGAATATTTCCATAAAATCCCTGAACCCTTTAAAGCCTTACCTAGAAAATTTAGATAAAAGATATTTTTAAGGCATTCTGAGTATACTAAACACCCCTGAATCAACAAATATATATGTGTGCATACACACACACACACAGTTCCTTTCCTCAATCTACCACTGTTTGTTTTGTAATTTTAGTTTCTTACACTTAGACTCATAGACTTATCACAACTTCTTATTGAAGAAATGCTGTGATAATTAGGGGGAAAATCTTTTAGGAATTTCAAATTCTTCTAAGGAAGTCACACACTGTGACTAAAAAGCAATATTATTAATTACTGATCTATAGAATATTTATCAGGCTCCTGTTTTTTTTAATTCATTTCCTTCTCTCATCCTATCTTTGTTGTAAACCACAATGTAGTATTAAGAAAGCTGTGAATTTGACTCTTCGTTCAAGTTGTTCTTGGGAGAGGTTAGGTTTTCTTCACCTAAGAATTTTTCTCTTTCCTTTGTTTTTCTTCTACACTTTTCTTACACTCTTCTTACTAACTTTTAAGTTGTCTCCAATTTCTATTTTCATTTTGAACGAAAGATGGCATTTAAATTGTCTTCTCAAAATGTGAATAATGTGTTTTTATTTTTAAATCCAAAATTATTTACTCAGTGTGTGTGTGTGTGTGTGTGTGTGTGTGTGTGTGTGTGTGTGTGTGTGTGTTGTGTGTGCACTCTACAAGCTTTTCCTAGAAAAAAGTGGGTGGGTTCATTTGAGTTTATTGCCAGTAAGTCCCTCTTCAGTTAAAAGCAAGCCATGGAGGTGTATAATTTCCTGGAGAGTGACTAAGTCTTCAATTAAGACCATCCGATGTATAAGCCTTTTTTTTTTTTTTTTTTGTGCAAAGCTATCTTGAAAAAGGCAACAACAGCACCTTAGTTCTTGCATCTCTCTGAAAATTCCCTGAGTCAATAAGCTTCCATCGTCCCCCAAAGATGTTCTTTCTAACTAAGGATTTGGATTAGTCTTGCACATGAAAAGGAAATTGTCGGAGATAACTTCCCACATGTTATAAAAACTGTCCTGCTTTTGCTGGCAGGGATAGGAACATCTGTTGTATGAAGAAAAAAAAAGTTCCATGCAAATTACATAGTCAAAGAGAAGGGATGTTCGAGTTGAGTAAACCACAGAGTGACATTATTTCTTGTAACCCGTACTGTGAGTCAGCACATTTTTAATCTTCATGATAATATATGGAAACACAAGATAGGGAAAGGCATTCATTTTAGCGTTTGCTTTTATTTTATATTTTTGTGGGTGTGAGCCTGTGACTTCATGGCATCGTCATCTCCCTTTTTAAATGAGGGTACAGTAAATTGGGGAAAGCTGACTGGAAGGTGCATCGCCCTTAGCTTTAGAAAGCAGCTTCCGCCCAAAGCAAAGAGTGCAGAGCAATGGAACCCCATGTTCCTGGAAGTTTGCACATCAGAGTAAACAAACTTGAAGACTCCTCTTGATAGCAGAATTCACCCAGCCCTGTTCCATTTTCTCATAACAAAACACACCGCAAAATCTCTCACAAGCTTCTTTGATGAAGCCACATGTATTTCCCCCTTCACAATTTACAGGAAGTTAGTCTTAAAAGAAAGTGATTCTGGTGTTTACTGCCTGTGTTAAAGGGACAGAGTTCCCTTTTTATTTTTGATAGCTTTGGAGAGACATAAGAAAGGCTTTATAGCCAGAGTCAGGGTGTGTGAGTAAGAATCAAGCAATAGTCTGCTTGCCCCATGGATACTCTTGAACTATGAACGGGATAAGGCTTCCTGGAGACTACATACTACAGATCATCAGGTATTGGTTGCCAAAGAAAATCCGGTGAGATGAGGGAGAGGGAAGAGACATCTCTAGTAGAAATGTTCTGTCTATGGAAAGATGGGAGATTTAGGTAGAAAGTTTGGCTTCTTTTTTGTTTTCTTATTCTTACCTCTCTGCTCTTCAATCTCATCAGAATACATCCGTTAACTACTCTGACAGACGCTGGGAAAAGCTTTTCATTTTTCATCCTACTTTTCCTTTAACAGACTGCATTTTTTTTCTTCTCCAGCTGATTCAGAGAAGTGTGCGGTGATTTATACTACCCCTTATAAAAGTAATAGGACTTCCTTTCTTCCCCCCTCCCCCCCACTTTTTTGTTGTTGTTTAAAAGGAAAGTACAGGTCTGAACATGTCCATTGAGAGGAAAAGTGACTTCTCAGTAGTAGACTGTCAAATTTTGGCCTCTGTCCAGGTCTTCACTTTGTTATGGCAGGTGAAGTTCACCTTTGCCCCACCCAGTGTTTCCACAAAAAGGCAAGGTTCCAAGTATTCATATGAGCAAGTGTTACTTTAGGACCTGTGGGGGGGTGGAGGATGTTTGCATAGTTTAAGCCTCTGGGCGGGGGTGGTTGGAAACTGCAAGTAAAGAGAGGCCCATAGACAGAGCTGAGAACAGAACCAGAAGAACATTGTACACAGTAACAGCAATATTATTCGATATTCTCAGCTATACGATGATCCAAGACAATCCCAAAGGACTAATGGTAAAGCATACTGTTCACCTCCAGAGAAAGAACTGATATTGATTTGAGTATAGACTGAAGCGGGCTATTTTTCAATTTTCCTTTTTTTTTCTTTTATTTGACTCTTGTTCAAAATGACTAATATGGAAATGTTTTACATAATTGCACATGTATAGCCTAGATCTGATTTCTTACCCTGGAGGGTGGGGGTGAGAGACCAATAGAATTTGTAACTCAAAAATTTAAACAAAAATGTTTTTTAAAATTGAAAGAAAAAAACAAAAGCCGAGACTCGGGTTAGACACAGCCTGCTCTTGTACCTGGGTGACTCAAAGTCAGCACACAATCAGAACTGGAGTTAGGAGTATTACTCATTTGCCATTCTAACACTTTTAAGAGTGCTCTGAGAGTCAGAGGAGCCCAGCCCCTTCCTTCCATGAAACTGTGTTTCAGTCTTGGTTTTTTTTTTTCCTCAGCATTTCAAATTAACCAAAATGGAAAAGGTAATGAGAGAGAGAGAGAAATATGCCACCTCTCACTGGTAACTCCCTTATTTCTGCTAAATCTAGAATGCTCTGATTTTATTTAACTTTGTACCAAGAGAGTTGGGGCAAGGGAAGCACCCATCTGTCTCTACAATTTCATCTCCATTCTTGTGTTATGCTGAAGGAAGGGAGAATAAAATAAGCCTCTGTCATTTCAGGAAATTTTTTATTCAATGGTGCTGTCTTGTGTTTTCCTCCAGATCTATTCTAATGGGGAGCTCCACCATTTCATCGATGGCTTTAATGAGGAAAAAAGCAACTGGATGCGTTATGTGAACCCTGCTCACTCCGTTCAGGAGCAGAATTTGGCTGCATGTCAGAATGGAATGAACATCTATTTCTACACTATTAAGCCAATCCCTGCCAACCAGGAACTTCTTGTGTGGTATTGTCGGGACTTTGCAGAAAGACTCCCCTATCCTTCCTCCGGAGAGCTGATGAGGATGAATCTCAGTAAGTGGATTACAATTTATAAAAAAAAGAATGCTAGTAATGTCTATTCTGTCTGTGTGATCTGATAATACGGTGGTTAATTATATGGCTGTATCAACTGTTGTGCCAGGGTAGGTGGTTTGGACCAGAAAGAGACTTGCTTCCTTCTTTTTCCTTTCTTTGCCTTCTCTTTTTTCACGGTCCATTTGCCCATCCAAGGGGCACTTTTTAAGAATTTAAGCATTGCTTTTTTGAGAGCTGAATTTATAAAGCTGTAGGGAGAAAAGTGACTTAGAATTGGCAGCACTTGAAAAAATATATAGCTAGTACAACAGGCCTGAAACCATTGAACAAATCAGTTACTGTTGCCTATTTGTGCTGCTTAGAAATGGATCTCGTAATGTACCAAGTCAAGTGCAAACTACAAAATCACCATCAGCCAAGATACAGCATAAGAATAAACTGTGTGGTATATCCCAGGCTTTTTCTAGAAACAGTAAGCAATTAGCTATCTCCTGAAAGACTATTTATTCTAAGTGGAGGTTCTGAAGATTTCGTATCTAACTTCCTTCCTTATGGTAAAATTTTAATTATCTGATTTCTTCATCTGTTTGACAGTAGCTGCATATCACTTTATCTAACAAATTCTCAGTTCCTCAGTCAGGTTTATAGGCTTTCACTTTTATATTTAGGTAAAATTATCCGGCCTGGACCTGGTAACCCCCTTCTGCCCCTACCTGCTACAAAAGGTTTTACTTGTATGAGTGATTAGGCTGTCCTTGGGTAGTCTTCTAATAAGTCAGAAAATTCTAATCTTTTGTTGTGTGATGAAATCCACAGAAATCTGCCGTTTTTAAAATAGCAAAATATTTGTTGTTTTGCTCCCTAAACCAGACAGAGCCAGTTAATTTCTTTTCTCTCTCTCTTTTTTTTTTTTTTTTTGGTAGGGGGAAGGCAGGGCAATTGAGGTTAAGTGACTTGCCCAAGGTCACATGGCTACTAAGTGTTAAATGTCTGAGGCTGGATTTGAACTCAGGTCTTCCTGTCTCCAGGGCCAGTGCTCTATTCACTGCAGCCACATGGGGCCCCAGAGCCAATTAATTTCAAGGATAGATCATATCCTTGAATCATTTGAACTTAACTGTTAATTTTCATTTTTAATGAGAAATGTCATCAAAACTTAACACCATATTGATAATCAAATCAAAGGACTGATATATCTACACAAAAATTCTGACTTTGCCCCTCCTAACTGTTTGACCTTGGGTCTGTGTAACTTCATTTTTCTGGGCTTTCAGTGTCCCCATCATTTAATGGAGACAACATCTAAGATAGTATGTGATCCTATGAAATCATAATCTTGCTGTTGGAACACAAATGCACAAACTAGCTAATTCCAGTTGCTGATCCTCATTAGAGATTAATTACTAATCATACCGCTTTAGAAATGAAGTTTCTGACCAAAGTGAGTAGTAGGTCAATGTAATTCTTGAGAATGTGTAAAATTAGACTGATCTTTGGATCAGCATCTCCCTGTTACTTTCCAGTTTCATCCCACTCACTTAGATGGGTCTTCTGTGAGTTTCATATTGTCATGGCCCTATTCTTTTTTAGGTAGACTGGGATAAAATGTTCAGAAATAATTCACTTTGCAACCCTGAACCCCTGAGGAGTAATTTAGTTCTGCTTCTCCTAGCAGTTACCCAGAATTAATTTCTTACTGCTTGTCAGTGTAGAACTACTTAACCTTTGTAAGCGTTTCACATAACAATTCAGCATCCTTTTATTTCAGTGGACGAGAGTGAATAACTCTCAGATTATTTGGATGGAAACACCAGTGGGATTCCTGCAGCTTTGTAATTATTGGTTAAGTCAGAACAGTTCTAATGACTTGTACTGCACCCCCCCCCAAAAAAAACCTACTAGGCCTCTCTTCCTGAGTCTTTGGTTCTTTTGCCTTTTCTTTTCTACTTTACCAAGTGAGAAAGAGAGTCTTCCTCTAAAATTATTTCAAATTGCATCTGAAAATTATCAAGATAGACACAGCATTTTCAGATTCATGTATCAGACAGAATCCATTATTTTGTTAGAAATGCCATTACTGCCTCTCAGATAGGACCTCCTAATTAAGTATTCTTTTTTTTCTCTAGGTCCTCCTATACAGTGGAAAAATAACATTTTCAGGTATCATTTTTCATTAAGGTTCAGAGCAGCTTTTGTTTAGCAGTTTTTGAGTTATAACAACTAGTCACCCTCAGCAGAGGGTTCTTAATGCCTGTTGTGAAATCATTTGTCTTAGGTGTGGTGGTTGATGATTGAGACTGTTGATCAGAAAAATTTCCACTATTTCATCAGTCCTAATAAGTAGATTATGCCTCTGACTAGTGAGCTGTATTCAGTTTCCACATTTAAAGCACAATGCAAGTCTGTGCCAGACTCCCACTGGGGGCTTGCAGGATATTAATGAATAATGATGATGGTTTAATTAATAGAGACAGGGTAGAAAAAAGAGCTTTGATAGGATAACAGCTACATTTTAAAAATCTAAGTTATTGGATATCTTTTTTTTCTCTTTTTTTAGAAGAAAGGTCTTCATTAGAAAGTTGAATTAGAATATGAATCAGAATTAAATTAATTTGTGCCCCTCCTCCTTTCTCTGCCTAGCGTGGGGAAAAGTTATTTGGTACATACACACAAAAAAAGAGGAGACATAGTTCCATCTAGAAAATAGATGACCAAATTATAGACTTCTAAATGTTAGTTTGCTTTCTCAGTTTTAGTTGAAAACATGCTTTATTTTACCTTCTTCAGAACTTCTAGGTTCTCTTGCTTCTAACCTTAGAGGCTCTTATTATAGACTGAAAATGTGAATCGGCATAATTAAGCCATTGAAGGCCTTCAGGAGCATTTTACTCTTGAAATGACTCTGTCCGCCTACAGCCATTTAAGATTTAAGAACAAAACATCTTTTTTTTTTCTTAATTCTTTTTTTTTAATGTTCAGTTGTTACAGAGTGGAAGAATTAGAAATAACAGAACTACTGATTACTCAGCAGGTGCTGAAGGATAATTTACTATGTATAAATACACAAATGTAAATGTTTTTTGTTTTTAATTCTCCTTTCAAAAATACTCATAGAACATTCTAATTAGACTCTTGTCCTAAGTTGAAATAGCCTTTTCCTGGCATGATTTTCTAAAGTTCTGATATTGATAAATACTAGTAACTTGTGGCTTTGGAAACTAGGGAAGGAGAAAATATTCCAGTCTTACATATGGACTTTCTGAACAATCAGCATTCTTTGTGGGGGTTTTTTCCCTTTTTCGCTAAAGAGGAAAAATTGTTCTAATTAGTAGGTATCTATCTATTTTGTGCTCCGTGGAGGAGGACTAGCAGAAAATGATACTTTTATAAAAGAAAATGCTTCACTTATCTTTTTCGTGGGATTTTTTTATTGCTTGAAATTAAGTTGGTATTAGAATCTGATTCTCTTTCAAGGGTTCTGAAAGAAGTATGAATTCTTCCATCTGCTTAATGATTATGAAACTGGTTTTGTTTTAGTTTATTAAATTAGTAATAATATATACTCAGTAGTCACAATTACAGATATAAGAGAAAAGTAAGTGCCATTAAAACTAGGAAGTACTATCAGTGATTTCATCTGACAACTTGATGTATAGTCACTCCCATACTGAAATTGATCAAGGAGAAGAAAGGCTTCTTGGGAACTCTGGAGAAAATTATGTTTATTAAATCTGATCTCAAGTGAAGATGGTAGATTGTTCTACCTGTACCTTCATTTTATTAAGGACGGGGGTTGAGGTGAGTTGTGGTGAATGAGGAGGGGGAAGTGAAGTAGCCTTCTCTAAGGACTCTTCCACCAAGCATTCCACTTCATTTTAGTTAAATTCCTCTCCTTAGCAGTGAGGACACTCCCCTATCAGTTTTCCAGGTTAGCTGTCTCTCTCTTCCTCTGCCATTTTAGCTTTAAAAAACAAAAGTGACAATTTGAACTTCCTGCCTCCCAGGCCTCACTGAAAGACTGATATTGGTCTGATAAGGTGATATTTATTTTGGTCTAGTGGCTTCAGAAACCCTTGTCCCTCCGCAGGCTCGCTATCAATCCCCACTGATCAGCACCTTTCCTGATAAGGGTCCCTCTCCCTGTTTATTCTGGGCTGCCTGCTCTGTGAGGAGCTACTGATAATAGCTAGTTGTGATAACATTAAGAGGGAAGAGAATTTTTCTTAAGCCTGGTGGCCTGCAGTGAACTGATTTAGAAAGTAAAGTTTCTAGCGTTCTGTATCATTAATTTCTGGACCTACCAGATTTTCACATGTGACATTGACTTTTTTTCTCATATAAATGAAGTAGATAATTTTTAAAAGGTATTTTCCCCAAATGATTCTTTACTTACACTTTTTGAAAGCTTATCCTTTTAAAGATTGTTTGAAAAATAATGGTGCCCAATCAGTTGGTCATCAAACTCTGCTTTTTAAACTCTGGAAAATTAAACTGAAGCATATCTCCTCGATACTCCCAAAGGTCATTCTGTTTTCTTTATTTTATGTATTCACGTTTTATATCTTTCCACATCATAGCTGCTAAATGGTAGTAAACATTGCCAGTGACTGTCAGGTATCCACAGCCCAAACGAAAGGTTTCCAAATGCATATTTTTAGTATTTCAGGTTGGATATAAGTTGGGGGTAGACCAAGTCCCATGAATTTGGTTTTCTTTGCCTTGACCTATATACTTTGTCTATATTGTCCTGTGCAGGACTTTAGTATTTTGTAACTGTTCTTCCTTGTTGTTCATCTTCTTAAATAGTGTATTTACTGAGTAATGCTATGCTTACTGGTATAGAATACCTTCTCTTAGGAAAAAAAAGGCTTTCATCCGAGCTGCTTATGTTTTTTTTGGGACCATAAGTAATTGAACTGGCTGGTGGAGCACATGTTGTGGTTTGGCAAAGGTTAATCTGTCACGCCTTATGATTCTAGGGGACAACATTTTTGGGAGCCAAGTTTTACTGGGCAAAACCTGGCTAAATTTTTGTACAGTGAACAAGTGGTTTGAGGAGGATATTGACTAGATTTTTTTTAGTTTACTATTTTACTTACACATAGATATTTATAACTTAAGTTATATCAAATTCATTTAAAAATACAATTGATGTAAAATTAATGACTGATGCTACTCAAAACAGTTTTAATCTGACTGATCTAGTTCATTGTGCTTGCTGATTTCCTTTAGGTGAACTGTGAACCATCAGTATGACTATTTTATTAGCTTCTAACACCTCATGGGATTTTTCCATTCCATTTTAATAGAAGCTATCTGTTCTGGCAAGTTTGATCTTTTGCTTGAATAGCACTTTTCACATTCTATGTTCTTTAACAATGGAAACAAAATAATCCAAACAATAACCTTCTTATGGCAGGTGATAGGTAACTACTCTCTCTTTCCTCATTTTGAAGGGGAAAGAAATTAGATATAGTAACTTGTTTTGCCCAAGGTCACATAGCTAGTCTTTGTGTTAAGTGTCTAAGGTCGGATTTGAACTCAGGTCCTCCTGACTCCAGGGCCAGTGCTCTATTCACGGTGCCACCTAGCTGCCCCCTTATAGTAATTTTTTAATGGTTCTCGGGGAGTCATCTACAGAGGGAAATAGCCTAAAGCCCAGAATGAGTCTCCAAATCATTCATCCTAAGTTTTTGGGTGGTCCCTCTCCTTTGACTCAGTTTACTCAAGGAAGCTGTGGACACAAAAAAGGTCTCAAAACAGAAGTTCTCTCCACTTTGGCCATGGTGTGCCATTTTTTCACATCCCTTTAAGTAACTGTGTATTCTTCTTTATTTCAGCTCAAACACACATCAGTCCAAAGCAACAAAGCACTGAGAAAAATGAACTTTGTCCTAAGAGTGTCCCAAAGAGAGAGCACAGTGTGAAAGAAATTCTGAAAAATGATTCCAGTCATTCAAAAGGAAAGAGCTTCTTCCCTGCTAACATTTCACCCATCACTCTAGAAAAGGACGTGGATGACCTGAGGAAAAACTGCAGCCCTGAAAGGCCTATATGCCCTCGGGTCATCTACCCAATTCGAGTTCCCCATGCAGAAGACTTGTTGAAAGCTTCTCTGACCTACAGGATGGAGAGACCTACTTACATAACTCACTCCCCCATCCCATCATCCACCACTCCCAGCCCCTCAGCAATAAGCAGCCCAGACCAAAGCTTGAAAAGCTCCAGTCCTCATGGTAGCCTGGGGGACACAGTTTCACCTTTGGCTCCCATTTCTCAAGAACATCGAGAATCTTACCCTTACTTGAATACACACTATGGCACAGAAGGATTGGGATCTTACCCTGGATATATACCACCTAGTCATCTTCCTCCAGCTTTCTTCCCTTCTTATAATGCTCATTATCCCAAGTTACTTTTACCTCCATATGGTATGAGCTGTAATAGCCTGAGTACTGTGAACAATATAAATAGCATCAATAACTTCAATCTGTTCCCAAGGTTATATCCAGTCTATGGTAACATACTCAGTGGAGGAGGCAACTTGCCTCATACCATGTTCAACTCAGCTACTCTTCCCAATTCATTACCTTCCGAAGGATCCCGAAGGTTGCTACAACCAGACCATCCCAGAGATGTTCTTGTACCTGCACCCCACAGTGCCTTTTCTATCACCAGTGCAGCCACCAGCATGAAAGACAAGCCATGTAGCCCAACAAGTGGGTCCCCAACTGCTGGGACAGCAGCCACATCTGAACACGTGATACAACCTAAAGCTACCTCAGCGATATTGGCAACCAACAGCAGTGAAGAAGCCATGAATCTCATTAAAAGTAAGAGAAATATGACTGGTTACAAAACGCTTCCCTATCCACTGAAGAAGCAGAATGGAAAGATTAAGTACGAGTGTAACGTTTGTTCCAAGACTTTTGGGCAACTCTCCAATCTGAAGGTAGGTATTAAAAATCAAATTATTGACTTGTGTCATACATGCACACATGTAGTTTTGTATTTCCCTATCTTTTTTTTTAAAGCAATTGGGGTTAAGTAACTTGCTCAAGGTTACACGGCCAGTCATTATTTATGTGTGGGTGCTCATTTTCTGAGGCCGGATTCGATCTCGGGTCATCCCAACTCCGAGGCCGGCACTCTTACTCCACTGCGCCACCTAGCCACACCCTCCCTAGCTTTTTTATAAAAAGTCATGTTTTTACAACTTTTGGAAAAAAGAGTTCTGTGATTAGAAGTTCTAGTCTTGGTCCTGCCACTGGGTACAGCTGGGTAACCTTGGGTCAAGTCCATTTCACCCTTCTATGTCTTGGTTTTTAAATTTGTTCAATGGGGATAATAGTTGTACTACTACCTACCCCATAGGGTTGTTTTGGAGACAGCACTTAGTAAATTCTGTAGCATTGTGTAAATATGAGCTGTTGTTGTTATCATTATGATTTGACAGTTAATAACTTTGCTTTTAAGAATGGTGAAAAGAATCTCCTTTGTTCTCTTAAGAAATTTGTATCTTACATGTTTCCAACCAAAATGCTCAAAGACACTGTGGTCTTAAAATTCACTAAACTTTACATAGCCTTTGGCTCAGCCATACCACCACTAGTTCTGAACTCTAAAGACATCAAAGAAAGATGAAAAGGACCCATATGATGTCAAAATCTATGTAGCAGTTCTTTTTGTAGAAGCCCAAACAAGAAACTTAGAGAGGGTGTACACATATTGGGGAATGTCTAAACATATACATGGATGTAATGGAATATTATCGTACCATAAGAGAGGAGAAAATGAACACTTTTCAGAGATCACTGGGAAAACCTGTATACAGTGATACAAAATGAAGTGAAAAGTATCAACCAACAGGAGAATTAATAAAATAACCCCAGTCTTACAAAGAAATGACATAGTCCTAATGTTGGTTTGAAACTGAAGCAATTGTTTGCTTTGTCCCTAGGTCCACCTCAGAGTGCACAGTGGAGAGCGACCATTCAAATGTCAAACTTGCAATAAGGGTTTCACTCAGCTCGCCCACCTGCAGAAACACTACCTGGTCCACACTGGAGAAAAGCCTCATGAATGTCAGGTGGGTAAACTCCTCCAGAGGAAAATTTTGAAACTGGTTAGAAATCTGTCCAACCAGTTCCTAGCATGCCCGGAGAGTCTGAAGCTTAATGCCAAAATATGTAGTTCCTCTTAAACACTGTTTGATTGCTGCTATGTGCCACAGCCATGTCCTATAATCTTCAAGCAAATAGGCAGACCTAGTGTCCAGTGGGTGGCAGAGGGACAGGGAAAGGAGCCACCACCTTCTGTGGGTTATGCCCACACAGCCCTATTTGCTTAATGGCCTAGCCCTTATGTTGCTTCTCACCTCCCAAGTTGTTGCAAGTCGTCTTTGAGTTTAATCCCTCCCCTTTGTAGCTTTTAATCTTCTGATGTTTCTTTCTCCCTTCCCATATGTCCTCAAATGTAGGTTTGTCACAAACGATTCAGCAGCACCAGCAATCTTAAGACCCACCTGCGACTTCACTCTGGAGAGAAACCATACCAGTGTAAACTGTGCCCAGCCAAGTTCACCCAGTTTGTGCACCTGAAACTCCACAAACGCCTACACACCCGGGAGAGGCCACATAAGTGTAGTCAGTGCCACAAGAGCTACATCCACCTCTGTAGTCTCAAGGTTCATCTGAATGGTTATTGCCCCCTAGACCCAACTTCCGGCCTGTCCATGGAGGACCTGACCCGAATCAATGAAGAAATAGAAAAGTTTGACATCAGTGACAATGCAGACCGACTGGAAGACACAGAGAATGGTCCTGATATGACCTCTGTGGTGGAGAAGGAGATCCTGGCTTTGCTTAGGAGAGAGATGGAAGGAGCCAACCTGAAGATGTCTTTGCAAAGGAACATGGGGAATGGACTGCTCTCCTCAGGGTGTAACTTTTACGAGTCATCAGACCCATCTCTAATGAAGTTGCCTCACAGTCACCCACTACCTCTGTTACCCGTAAAGGTCAAACAAGAAACAGTTGAACCAATGGATCCTTAAGACTTTCAGGAAATGAAAGAAGTGATTTATATATGTACATACATATATATATATAAATAATTTTAATTTATGACTTGGCAAGTTCAGGATGCCTGTAGCAAATTGTTTATAAAACATTGATTCCAACGCTGCAAAGCTTTCCTGACATCACAGATGAGTTCCCTCGCTTTTCTTCCAATTCAAAGAAGGAACTCTGAAGTTATTATAATCTCAGGGTATAAAGAAAAAAAAGACTTCTTATATGTATACGTATTATATATACATACATATATATATATATTTGACTGTGCGTTTTGAATATATTTGTAAGTATGTTTGTGTAGCCTTTCCCATTACTAAGACAATCTCTTATCTATAATTATTTTTCAATGATAGTACTTTATAATTTATTATGCAACTTATTCTAAAAGCAATAATTAGAAAATGTTTACAATGACTGGAAAAATCATTGTAATTTGAGTATAAATGTTTATTTTTTTTTGTCTTGTGGCCATTCTTTGTAGATAATTTCTGCACATCTGTCTGAGTTAAGGTGAAGTTAAGATTGGAAAAACAAAAATGCATTACTTCAGTCAATATATGCCTACATACTAAAGGTTTGAAAATGAGGTTTTGTATTGCCAAAGGTGGATATGTTGAATTATACTGGAGATCATTTAGTTTGAACAACATTGTGTAACTTGGGGGTAGATGTGCAGAATTACCCAATAATCATTTGGATAGTGGCAATACAGAAAGGAATCCTGTGCCTGCTACCTCTCTATAGGTAGTCCAGACATATTTCTCCCTCCTTATCAGCTCTACCCAGAAAGGTGACATAACAGGAAGGCTATGCCAACCTGACTTTAATACCAATGAGCCAGGGTGGTTGTTGTTGGTTGGTTGGTTTTAGTTTTTTTTTTTTAAAAAGCAATACAAAACCCTGAAGTCACCCCAAAGATCCATCACAAACTGCCAGTATAGCAACCAAAAATGTGAAGATGGTCAAATGCCATGGTTAAAACCACTGGTAAAAGGACAAGTGGTTTTTGTGTTAATTTTCCCGGTTGTAGTTTGGGATGTTTTGTGTGGATGATGTATGTTTCACTTTGTAGATGTCAGAATTGCACAAAAACGGTGCTTTCCCAGAAAGGAGTTTTGGGGTAGAAAGGTTCAGTCCACATTTTGAAAAACTAAGCAAACAAACAAACAAAAATCAAAACGGGTATTTTCTCATTATCTCTGGGTGGAAGTGGGTGATGAACATTCCTGTTCCAGCACATCAATTTTGTTTTGTTTTGTTTTCTGTAAGACTCAGATTTTCCTCAGTATTTGCATTTGTACATTTTGTGGTTAATTTAATTGAAGATGAAAAGGGCATTGCAAAGTTATTCAACAACAATTACCTCATTCGAGTGTGTCCAGTAGTGCAGGAAATGCTGTTTTATCTAATGCTTTGCTACTTTAGAAAAGAAACCGAGCGTGCACAGAAAACTTAGAATGTGGTGTTTTTTGTTTTGCTTTGTTTTTCAGGTTTCCCTCTATCTCCTTAAAACTTAAAAGTCATACTGAAGGACTGGGGCCAGAAAGGGAGGTGGGTTGGGGGTGGAAGGGTAGGGAGATAGCCATGAATATAGGGGTCAATTTTATGTGCAAGGCACTGTGGTGAATAATAGATAATGGAGAAAAGTACACGTCTTCAAGGAGCTTAAAATCTAGTTAGGGATAAAACATGATACACATAAAAATATAACTACCAATGGGGCCCCGAAATTCAAGGAAGGGAGAGGACACCACTTCACCTCCAAATCTGTACCAGTGCCACTGACTACACCTGAATGGTGGGCCAGATGAAGACAATCAAAAAGGGGCTATTGTATTTTTTCTCTCCAAGCGCATGAGTGTTACTTTTTTTATCTCAATTTGCTAAGCCCAAAGATCTCATGTTGGCATTCAAGGTGTAGCAAACAATAGTGTATATTTATACATTTTATTTATACCACTATACTATATGTGTATATATATATATTTATGTCACATTGTGAGCCAAACCATGTAATAGAATCTAATTTTCATAAAAGATGAAAATCAAACCTTTTCAGAGGACTTTGCATCACACCTGATGACCTCAAACCCAGGATGATGATGTGTTGGGCATTTGAAAGAATCTTAACGTGCATATGTGTATGTTCCCTTTCTGTAAGTTCTAAGGTCCAACAGCGAAGACCCCAAAACCCTGACAGAAAAGGGAAATAATCCCACCCTCTATATGGTAACACCCCAAAGGCCAGTGGATATGAGTAGAATAAATGATTTTTGATGTCAGGGGCAGCCTAATAGAACTTTATTGCATTTTGCCACATCAGAGGTATGTGGTAATTCCCAGTGGCAGAAACCAATCCCATTGTTCAATCCCATTGTTTCCCCCATTACCACTCAATGCACCTTGTCTTTATATCCTTATAACTTGTGTATCTCTGATCAGAACATTTTCTAAGTTCTAAGATTTTATGATTGATAGGTTGGCAACTAGATAACAACCCAAATTAAGATAACCCAGGGAAGTATGCAAAATGAAGCATTTGCTGGACAAGTTTATATATAATTTCTGCCTCTCGGGACAGCAAGGCTGAGAAATTTAGGCGTATCGTGGTGGTTAAAAAAACAGTACTTAAATGTAGATAAACCAAAGTATCACTACTTGGACACTGGACACACTTTTCTTATCCTAAACCCCTCTTCCCTCTCTCACTTTTGGCCTTTAGTGCTTTTGTGTTGAAGTTTTTCAAAAATTTATATATTGCAGCTTTAAAATTTTCAAATTCTCTTTACTGCCCATAGTTCTCCTGACCTTACCCTGTTTGGGCCTCTTACATGTGAATGTAGCAAACAATCAGAAGTGGTTTTGCTTTTCTCAAAGGGAAAAACTGACCAAAGTTAATCGGCTTTTTACTTTGCTAGAACAACAAACTATCTTATGTTTACGAACTGGTTTACATTGTTATTTATGTACAATTGTCAAACTGTAAATTAAATATAAATGTTCATGCTTTACTGATTGCTGCCATGTCTTCAGCTTTCTCAATAGGGACCTTGTATATACACAGATAGAGCTGCCCCTAGGCCTACTTTAAAAGTTTTTTTTAATGTCACTTTCCGATCTACCAACATTATAGAACTCTGTCTTACCTCAATGAAGTAAAGTAAGGAAGATAAATACACATTTGCTCTGGCTACATATACTTCATTAGGGGGTATACCTTACCCTCTTCATCTCTGCCCAAAAGAGAAAGACCAGAGTCAAGATTGGTCTCTGAATTGACTAACTATCACATGAGTTTCAGTATTGTTTTCCTTTACATTATTGTAATCTCAAGAGTGTAAATTGTCCTCATACATGAAAGTCTTCCCAAGTTTCTCTGAATTCCTTTTTTGTTGTTGTTGTTGCAGTTTTTTGGAGGGCAATTCGGGTTAAGTGACTTGCCCAAGGTCACATGACTAGTAAGTGTTAAGTATCTGATGTCAGATTTGAACTCAGGTCCTCTTGACTTCAGGGCTGTTTCACTTCATCACCTAGCCACCCCTGTTTCTCTGAATTCTTAAGTGACTTCTTTATATAATCTATTGCATTCACAGATCTATAATGTTTAATCCTGTGGGCATCCACTTTGTTTCCTTTTTTTTTTTTTTGCTACCACAAAAAAGTACTACTGTAACTACATTTTAAAATAAATGGAACCTTTGTCTTTGACCTCCTTGGGTTATGCAGGAGGCAGATTTTGGAAATAGAGAAAGTCTTATCCCTAAACCAGACCCATCTTCCTCTTGCATAACCTCTGGGTGCTCGGGCTTTTCCCTCCTGTCTAAACCTGATTCCAGGCAAAGATCTTTGGTTGTAAAGCCATTTATACTAGATGATTTCTAAAGGTTCCTTCTAATTCCCAAAGTCTGATAATCAGTCATTTAGTGGACAAGCAGTCAACTTTTATTCTCCCCATTTTAGGTCATTTTTAATTATGGAAGACATGTTCTGGTAAAAGAATTTCAAATAACTAGCAGGTGGGAGGAAAGCCACAGTGGAGGGAAGGACCTTCGTGGGTGTGGGCATAGAGGGTAGCCTTTGACCTCTAGAAATGACACCACACAGGCAAGTTCAGTTCTGCCTAGGATTAGGTCAGCTATGTACATGTGAGATCAAACTTAGGCGTCCACAGACAAACATGTTCCATTACAGCTATGGAAATGTGCCCTTAAGATTACGGACTTTTAAAAAACAAACATTTAAAATCTCAAACCCGTTTATAAATATCTTTTCTTTGTCTTTTTCCTCTGTCCTTTTTCACTTGATGATCTCATCTGCTCCCATAGTTTCAGTCATCTCTGTGCTGGTGATTCTCAGTTATCTAGCCCTAACCTCTCTCCTAATCTCCAGACTTGCATCTCCTGCCTATAAGGATCCAAAACTAGATATCCCATAGACATCTTAAACTCAATGTGTCTAAAACTGGACTTTTCTTCCCCCACCCCAAACCCTTCTCCCTTCTGAACTTCCTTATTGCTGTCAAGGGCACCATCATTCTCTGTCATCCAGGCTTATGACCGTCTTCATTCTCACCCCTCCCATATCCAATCTCTTGCCAAGTTCCATAAACGTGGCTCCTATCACCTCCAGAATCAAATATGAAATCCTCTATTTGGCATGCAAAACCCTTTCCAAGCTGACCCCTTCCCACCTTTCCAGTCTGCTTGTATTTATATTTACTTCTGCTCACTTCAGCCCCACCATCCCCGATATTAGGTGATCTAGTGACACAGGCCTCCTTGCTTCCCCTCACATAAGACATTCCATCTCCTGATTCTAAGCACTTCTGGTATTTTCTCCTTCCACCTCCTGGTTCCTCAGACGTCCTTTGAGTCCTACATGAAATCCCATCTTCTACAAGAAGCCTTTCTTGATTCCACCTGAATTCTAATACCTTCCACCCATTAGTTATCTCCAATTTATCCTGTTTGTATCTTATTTTCATGAAGTTGTTTGCATATTGTCTTCCACATTGGACTGAGGTCTTTGAGAGCAGAGACTCTCTCTTTTGCCTTTGTATCCTCAGCCTATAACACAGTGCCTGACACATAGTAGGCAGTTAATAAATGCTTGTTGAATGACTATCTTACTTTAAGGGTCCCCTTTTGTGGAAAAGACCACTTAATCCTTTTATTATTCCTTGGGAAACCATGTAATCTATTGTTATCTTCCAAAGAAAAATCTAATTTCATGCTTGCTATTTTGTTCCTTTCTGTGTCCAAAAAGAGCTTTGTGTTATCCTTTCCTATCTTGGGATCAGTAGGATTCTATATTTAGGTCTGAGAGGGACCTTCAAAGTCATGGAATCCAACCCCCTCGCTTTACAAATGAGGAAACAGACCCAGAGAAGGAAGCTAACTTGCCCAAGGATTTAGTTGTTGTTCAGTCATTTTTTCAGTCATGTCCAACTCTTTGTGACCCCATTTGGGGTTTTCTTGGCAAAGATACTGAAGTGGTTTGCCATTTCCTTCTCCAGCTCATTTTACCAATGAAGAAACTGAGGCAAACAGGGAGGGGTAAGTGATTTGCCCAGGGTCACACAGCTAGTAAGTGTCTGAGGCCAGATTTGAACTCAGGAAGAGGAATCTGATTCCAGGCCTAGTGCTCTATCTACTGTGCCACTTAACAATAAATAGCAGAGTGAAAATTTGAAGCCAGCTTCTTCAACTCTGAATACAGGACTCTTTCTATTTCATTCTTCTGGCTTTCAAGTTAACTTGATACTTGCAAGTAAAGGAAATAATGATCTTTTTCATATTGTGACCCTTCACAATCCAGTGTTTTAAAAGTGTTTCACTGTCTTCTTTAAATTTACTTAAACATCTGTCTTAAGAATTTGAAATCCTGCCAATATGCAACTGTGGAGTTAAGAAAACCAGAGCTCTATTGTCATAAATGTGCCAAATGGTGCATGTTCTGTGCCTCTATTCTGCAGAACCATTGTACCAATCACTTTTGAAATCCTCCATTTAAAAAAAAAGATCAACAACAACAAAAAATTCCCCCAAACTCTTTGGATAACAGTTGCCACCATAAATCATACCTCATTTTTTGACAAAACTTGGGCCTGACATAAAGAGTTCTATCCTGAGGATACTTTGTGGATCTTAGACAATGTTTAATAAAACACAGGAAAAAACAATGAACATGCTAAGTTCCAGACTTGATGAGCTAAAGTTAGCAAGCTGTTGGTTGGGTTTTTTGGTTTGGTTGGCTTGAAGTCATTAAAAGTAGCTCTTTGTCATATTTAACATGGAGGACATGCCATCATGTTGTTTAAATTTCTAAGTCTTTATCTGTCTTAGCTAAGTAAAGTCTTACCACTCAAATCCTATCCCCAATCCCCCAGGCTAGGGAATAAACACCTTCCAGTGGGGAGGTGACCCTAGCTGGGCACATTCCTAGTTCTCTTTCCTAAGATGAACTCAGTTTAAGACCTAATAGCTTGTATAAGTAGCTGAGGTCACCACCACCAAAGGTTTATTTTGTCTTCTGATGCCATCTTTCAAAGGGCATAATAAAGTCCAGCAAAAAGTAATGAAAATAATTCGAGGCACATTATCAATGGTTTCCATGGAAAAAAATCAGGTCTCTGGGATGGTTGATTCTAGAAAGAAAAGAACCAAGACAAGCATATGAGATTATGAATGGCAAGAGAGACCAGGTTGTCTTCTGTCCTGAGAATCAGTCTGGTTAAACACAGAAGTACCCATCACCAAATAGGCTAGTGATAATTCTATGGCCATGGCAACCCATGGCTAAGTCAAAGTATACATCATTGGAATCCATACCCACATCACTGATATCACAGATCTGTTGACACATTGGCATGAATGACTAATTTATGCCTGTGTCTTTTCAGTGTCAATGAGAGAAAAAGAGGGGTTGACAAAGAGGTACCAGGCTGCAGAAGTTGGTGGAATAAAGTCCCATTAGGCAGAGATAACAAGCAGAAGGGAGGTTGATAAAACAAAAGGAATAGGGGTGGCTAGGTGGTGCAGTGGATAGAGTACCCACCCTGGAGTCTGGAGGACCTGAGCTCAAATCCAGCTTCAGACACTTCGAAGCTGTGTGACCCTAGGCTCATTTAGCCCCAATTGCCTCCAAAAGCAAAAAGTATAATGCCCATCCTATGAGGATCGTCCTGTGATGAAATGAGTTACCCTGAAGTCGGGAAGTTTGCTTTTTCTGGAGCTCCATTAAGAGGATTTACATACCCAAAATACTTTACTTGGCAGCAGAGGGCAAGCCAACGTTAGGCCTCTTCTTGATCACCAGTTTGGGGCTCATTCTAGTTATTAGTCTTTCAAATAAACTAGGAGCCAGAAACTTGTCACATTTTTAGTGTAGGATGCTGATTCCATTTTCCTTCCTGTGGGCCTCACAATATTTATTTTAAATATTTTAAATACATTATTCAATATATAGGTAAGAGTCAACTGAATATATATGCAATAGCCATGATCAGGGCAACCCCACCCCCTTCTGCCATCTGCTGAATCAGAGCATGCCTCTTCTCACAAGGCAAGAGAGCTCATGCCTAGCTCCACGGCAGTTGTTCCAGTCCAGCACATTAGGGAGCATTCCTTGATCCCATCCTGTCACATTTATTGTTAATTTGTTTAAACAAATAGTCTGAATTTCTGGTCCTAGGAGACCTTGAAAGTGGAGGTTTTTCCACACAGTGCCAATCATGTTAAGAAGTCACATGGCAGTAGTTCAAGAGGGGATGGCTCTTACCTGTGGGATACTAGGTGCCATGTCCCTGGGAGGCAGAGTAGCAGGAAGAGGAGAGAAGCTGCCTTGGCTACAAAAGAGATTGATGAAATTTCTATCAGCTAAAATGCATTAAGGAAGGAATTCTTATTCTGGGGTCTGTTAACTTTAAAAAAAAAATTTAGGGGCAGCTAGGTGGCACAGTGAATAGAGCACTGGCCTTGGAGTTAGGAGGATCTGAGTTCAAATCCTGCCTCAGACACATAACACATACACACAATAAAACTAGCCATGTGACTTTGGGCAAGTCACTTAACCCCAATTGTCCTCCCCGCCCCAAAAAAAGCAAAAAAAATATTTTGGCAATTGTATACTAAACATGTTATATTATGTATTTTATTTTACATATTTAAAAACATTCTGAGAAAGGGTTCATAGGCTTCCCCAGACTGACAAAGGGGCTGAAGACAGAAAAAAGATCCGCATTAGACCCTGCATTGGAATGATCACTGTAGTCTACCTTTCCATGGTCAACTTGATCACAACTTTATATATATATATGTGTGTGTGTGTATATATATATATATATATATATGTGTGTGTGTGTGTGTATATATGTATATATGTGTGTGTATATATGTATATGTATGTGTATGTATATATATGTATATATATATATATTCAAGTGAGATTTGAGTCTATTGAAAAATTTTCTAGCTTTCTCTCACATGGAGGGGATACTGGAAAAAGGGCCAGCATTCCCTAATTTAGTCCTGGATCTGCCACAAAGAATCTTTACGACTATAGATAAGGCACTTTAATTTTTCTGAGCCTCGGGTACCTCAGAGACCTATAAAAAAAGAGTAGGAGGAGATTGTGTTCTTTAAGAGTTTCTAGGGTGGCTAGGTGGTGCAGTGAATAGAATTCCAGCCCTGGAGTCAGGAGGACCTGAGTTCAAATCCAACCTCAGACACTTAACAGTTACTACCTGTGTGACCTTGGGTAAGTCACTTAACCCCAATTGCCCTGCCCTTCCCCCTCCAAATAGCAAAAAAAAAGTTTCTGCTATCTCTAGCACCCCATGTTTCTGTGATTCTTTTTTATTTTCTTTTTTTGTCTTTCATGGAGGCCTGTATTGTAGCTAGAGTACTTCTGGTTTTCTTACCTTAGAGATATGATGAACAGAGGTTAGAACCAACATCTAGAAAGGGCCAACTACAAGTATGTAGGACCACTGTAACTTCTTCAGGGCAAAAAGAATTATAGCATAGAAACCCTAATAACTTTTCAAAAACTAGAAGCCCCTCTCCTTAATTAATGCACTCGCTCTAAAGGAATAAGTTGGCTTCCACAGTGGTAATGGGCCCAGCTTCCTGTCGTAAGGAAGAAAACAAGGAAAATCATTTGTTATTGTGGTGGTGGGGTTTTAAATTTTATTTATTTTTAAAAATATCTATTCCACAATCATTTCTTAACCCCCTTCATTGTGAACCTTTCTTATGACAAAGACCATCAGCCAAGGTTTTTACTTAATTAAAATCAATTAAACTTTTTGCCCTTGGCCGAGAATGTGTTCTGTCTCAGTAGTCCCTTACTTCTCCTATGTGGAAGGAGGGAGATGTATGTATACAGAGATGATAGATAGATAGATGGATAGATAGATAGATGGATAGATAGATAGATAGATAGATAGAAAGATAGATAGGTGATAGATTAATGAATAGAGGATTAGATAGATGATAGACAGATATAAAATGTATACACATATATACGTGTGCATATATACATATGTGTATATACAGATTATGTTGTGTGTATATATGCATGTGCATGCATGTGTGTTTGCATGCATATAGGTATCTTGTGTATTGTGCATATATGTGCATAGGCATGTGCATAGGCATGTAATATGTATATATATATACAATGTGTGTAGATATGTGTATATATATACATATACAGGCATGCATACACACATACATATACACATCTATACATACATACGTGTATATATGATCTGTTAAATTTTGAGCCAGTGATGATTTATTAATATTTGTGCCCATGGATGAGAATGTATTCAGTGTTCTGCCTCAATATTTCCCTGTCTCTCAGTTACATGGGAGGAGGGAGATTAAAAAAAAAAACTTTTAGCAAAAGTAAGATTTGTTAGTTTTTGAGTGAAAAACATTTCCAGAGAATTCAATTGCTGTTCCTCCCACCCTTAAAGAAGAAAAGAAAGGGAGCCAGGGGAGCAAAATACACTGGTAGTGAAAGGAGGAGAATGAGTCTGGAATGAGACTTAGAAGAGATGTTACAAGGAAATTCTCCGGTTAGCCAAGGGAGGAAGGCCTTGACCATCTAGAGGTTGAAGTTTACAAAGGAGAGGATTGAGAAAATAACAGAAAGGCGTTTGAGTGAGGGTGAGGTGGAGGCAGAGCAGAAGAAGGCCATGAGGAGATGTGAAAATAAATGAAAAGTGAAAAATTGCTTTATGAATAAACCGTTAAAAACAGTGAGTGAAAAAGCGATCCCATTTCCAGTCATGACTGAGTCACGAGCTCATGGAAGCCCAGGGCCGCTTCGTTGAGGCACCTCGGCTACTAACCTACATAGTGGCGGGTGGGTGCACACGCTGCAGTTCCTGTGGGCGGCCACTGTTTTCTACTTTAGTGCTGAGTTTCACTGTGATTACCCTCGATCAGAGAGACATGTGGGCCCATGCTACTGCTCAGAAGCCTGAACAAACACAATTCTTGGTCATCTCCCCTTCCTGCTGACAGCACAGTTCAGGTGAAATTCCTTCATAGGAGAAAGAGTACAGGGACATACACACACTGAGAGCAGGGTGAGCAGGAGGAGGATGGAGAGAGGGAGCTTGGAGATGGGTTGGGCCTTTTCTGTTCCTCCTGTCAACCATCTGGCATTGGTGGATAGTGCATTTGTTGTTGTTCAGTTTTTTTCAGTTGTGTCTGACTCTTTGTGACCCCATTTGGGCTTTTCTTGACAAAGATAGTGGAGTGGTTTGCCATTTTCTTTTCCGGCTTATTTTACAAATGAGGAAACTGAGGCAAACAGAGTTAAATGACTTGCCCGGGGTCACACAGTTGGTAAGTGTCTGAGGCCCCTAATTTGAACTCTGTTCTTCCTGACTCTAGGCCTGGTGCTCTTTCCATTGCCCCATCTAGCCACCCAGTGTATAACAGACACATTATCATGGATGGAATGCTAGTCTTAGAGTCAAGAAAACCTGTGTTTGAATCTTGATTCAGACACTCACTAGTTGTGTGATCACACAAGAGTGGTCTCACTCAGTTTCCTTATCTACAAAAGGGGGGTTATAGTCACTACCTTACTGAGTGGCTGAGAAAATCAAAAAAGGTGAAACACACAAAATGCTTAAAGCCTAGGCAAAAATGCTAGCCTTTTATTTTACTCCCAAAGGCTTCCATATCAAGCTTCTTGGAATGGTCCTGGTTTCCTCGTGTAGTTTCTCTCTGTCTCTCTGTCTCTGTCTCTCCCTCCCTCCCTCCCTCTCTCTCTCTCTCTCTCTCTCTCTCTCTCTCTGTGTCTACACCCCCCCCCCCCAATCATTTGGTATTTTCCACAGGAGGACCACTATCATTGGTTTTTTCATAGTACCTGCCTGTGTAGGTCACTTGTGCTCAGAGCTGTCAAAAAGGAAACTCTACTGAGGTGTAAGTTTGCTCTCAGACCCAGTTACTCAAATGACAATTGTAAGTAGCACTCCCTATACTCCTTGCGTGTTTGAGGAAGTACTGAGAACACTGAGGGAAGTAGACTGGTCCTACCACTGTGATTCTCCTCCTGCTGCATGCCTCCCCCACCCCCACCCCAGCACCCAGGAAGAGAAGTGATTATATGGAGCTGTATAGACACCCACAAGATCATGGGTGATGTTTCTCCTAAACTATGCAATTCTGGATTTTCTACTTGATTAGGAGATTCCAACAGCACCTCAAATTCAATGTGTCTTGGGGCAGCTAGGTGGCCCAGTGAATAGAGCACCAGCCCTGGACTCAGGAGGACCTGAGTTCAAATTCGTCCTCAGACACTTAACACTTACTAGTCGTGTGATCTCAGGCAAGTCACAATCTCAATTGCCCTGCCTTACCCCTCAAAAAAGCAAAAAAAAACAAACAAACAAACAAACCAATATGTCCCAAACCAAGCTTATCTTTCTCCCCCAAACCACTCTTCTTTATCTTCTCATTATATTCATTCTTGGCATCACCATTCACCCAGTCACCTTGTATTCAATACCTTAGTCTCTCTCTCTCTCTCTCTCTCTCTCTCTCTCTTTCTCTCTCTCTCCCTCTCTGTATGTCTGTCTCTCTCCATGTCCAATCCAGAACCAAATTTTTATTGATGCTACCTTTGCAAAATTTTTCATCCATCACATCCTATATGAATATCTCTTTGCCTCCACCCACCTGGAAAACTAATGGCCTTTCAATTAGTCTTCCAACCTCTACTCTTTCCCCATTCCAATCCATTCCTTTCATAGCTCATAGCTGCCTAGTTAATTTTCCTTATGTAGACTTATCTGATCCTCACACTCAGTGCTTAAAACATTTTAATGACCTCTAATTGCCTCCTGAATAAAAGACATACACCTTCCTCTGATATTCCAAAGCCCTTCGGGATTTAGTGCCCCCTTCTCTCATACTTCTCTTCTTCAAATGTTCTATATTTCAATCAAACTGGACTATCTGCCATGACCCAGACCCTTCTCTGAACCTTTGCTCACATGGTTCCCTAGCTTTCAAATACTACATCCTTTATCTCTGGTAAAGACTACAGGTATTATTCTCCCTGTCCTACAATAGAAAATAAGGTTTAAAGATATTAAGTCCATGGTCAAACAATTAGTAAGGATTCTTACTATCTTCTCTAGAAGGTAGGATTCATAGGATCATCAATTTAGAACAGGAAAGAACCTTAGTGGTCATCCAATTATCAAAAGTATTAAGCACCTACTATGTACCAACCATCATGATACAAAGACAAAATGAAATATTCCTTGCCCTCAAGGAGCTTACATTCTGTTGAAAGATGACATGGATTATGAGAGTGTATATAAAATAAATGCATAGGAATTTTAAGGCACTACTAGTTCAGTGCCCCCATTTTACTGATGAGAAGTGACCTACCCAAAGTCACAATGGGATAAGTGATCTAAATCTAGCACAACTTTCTATCACATCCATACTCTTGAATGTTCTCAAGGCCAGGCCTCTCCTGACTTCAAATCCAATGGTCTTTCTCTTGTAGGACAAGGCTACTCGATATCATTGTTTCTCACTTCTCTGGATCCTTAGAAGAATGATAGACTATGGATAATCTAACATCCATTAGCACTTACTTTAGAATAAATTATATTGAAAGAAAGTGTAGTGTAATAAAGCATTGACCTTCGAGTCCAAAGCCTAGGATTTAAGACTTGACTAATGTTTACTATCTATGAGACCAAGAGCAAGCCATTAATGTTTCTGAGTCTGTCTTTCTCTCTGTGTGAAACAAGAAGTCAATGAGCATTTAATGGGCACCTACTATGTGCTAGGCACTATTTTGGGTGCTAGCTCCACAAAGACAAAAACGAAATGGTCCGTGCCTTTAAGAAGCTTACACTCTATTAGAATAACAGTGCTTGTACTATGTATCTCAAAGGGTTTATAAACCAGAAAGCATTATAGAAATGTGAGTTAAGATTATAATATTATATAACATAGTATGTTATTATATATTACATATAATAATATTATATAATATTATTATAATATAAGATTATAATAGATTATATAACACAATATATTATTATTATATATTACATACTATATTATCATACATAATATAGTATATTATGTATAATATAGATTATAATATTATAAATATAAGATTATAATCTTATATTATAAGTACTATTTTGGGAGTCCTGGGGGGGGGGGGCTCAGCTTTACTTTCCTAATTATCTCTTTATTTGTAGTAATATTAAAATGAGCTTGGCATTTTTGAGCACACACTGCCTCAGGAGGGGCAGGTGACCCTGAAACATGCCAGATGGCTAAAGAAAATATTTGACACAGACAGTTCCCAAAGTGGATAATCTAAGAGTTTGTTGATAATCCACAGATAACTGAGGGGTGCCTGTACAATGAAAGAACTAGTAAAAATGCCCATGAGATTTTACTTGGTTTTGAAAGATCAGGTCATTCGACAATGGAATCTGACTGATAATTTTCCTCAAAGATCCAAACAGACCTTGGTATGTGCTGTTGAGGTCAAAGTAAGTGTTTGGTCTCTTGGTGGGGAAGGTTTGATAGCCAATTATTCTTTCTGCTACCCCAGTCTTTTCACTTCTGTTTTAGTCTTACCATGAGACAGACAGAACTTGTGAGCATTTTGATACTAGGGTTGTGATATCCTGATGAATTTTTCTCTCCAACTTACAATATACCCATTTTAGAAGCATGCAAATCAAGATATATCGAGGTTAAATAGCATACCCAAAGTAACCCAACAGGTCAGTGTTGGAACTGGGAACAGAATCCAAGCTACTCTGGACTCTCTAGAGTAACAAGTCAGACAATAGCTCTATTGCTGAATTTGGGCAGGACTCTAAGGAATCATTTATGTTGTTTTTATTTAAGGCAGACTTGCCAAAACTGCAGAATTTTTATAGAGCATTAAATTAACATCCTTTCCCTTGTCAGAAGTCTTTGTTTTTTAACTAGTTCTGCAGACATTTCAGCAGAGAGATGAGTGAGCACATAGTCTTAGAGAACTAGGGATGACTTATTCTATCAGGCTATTTTCTATAATCTTTCTAACTTCAAAGTCACACATGCCACTCTCTCACCTGCAGCTGAGTTCATTTCAAACGAATCTTTTGTTGGGAAATTTTGCAACACAACTGTGGTGGCCAGTGAGCAGGCTCTGAAATAGTATAAGGGTATACTTTTTGTTGAGGGCAGAGTGTTGGTCATCAGTCCTCAAGGGTCTTGCCCTCAAATCATCATTTGACTTTTGGGGAAGGATACATCTCAGTTTACTAACTACCCAAAATAGTAAACTGAGACACAGAGAACATCCAAACCAATGCAGCCTTTGCAGAGGGTTCCTTATTCTATGCATAGACTATGTTACTATCCCCAGATAGACTTTTTTGTTGTTCAGTTGTGTTTGACTCTGTGTGACCCCATATGGAGTTTTCTTGGCAAAGACACTGGAGTGGTTTGCAATTTCCTTCACCAGCTCATTTAACAGATGAGGAAACTGAGGCAAACAGAGTTAAGTGACTTGCTCAGGGTCACATAGCAAGTAAGTGTCTGAGGTCAGATTAGAACTCAGGAAGATAAGTCTTCCTGACTCTAGGTCTAGCACTATATCCACCATGCCACCAATTGTGCTGGGCAATTACAAAACTCCCTGATTATTCCTGGATCATATTTTGGATAAACTGCTTTCAGAGTTCATCTAGCTTTCAAGCATACGGGGTGTATATTTCCAGCAAAGAGAATGTGCATGGGAGAAAAGGGGAGGGGGAGACATGTAAAAGATGCATGGCAGGAGTCCCAGTGTAGGAGCCCAGACAATAGATTAAGTCTCTCCTGAAGTTTAGGAGATCTGCTTTTCTATTATTAATCTCTATATATGATAGGCAGAGAATAAATTTGAAGAACTACAGGCTGTTGTACCTTTTTCTCTTTATAAACCATGTAGTCTCGAAAGGTATGATCCCCTTCCCCGCCCCCCCACCCTGCCAAGATCATCTGAAGCCTTTCAATATTCCCACCTGTTATAAAGATTTTGTAACCCACAGAAACCCTAGAAGATTTATAGTCTGATTGCCTCAAATTGGTGGTTTTTTTCCTCTCTGGTTCCGACCTACATGTGGGTTCCAGACCCCAAATTATATTCCCCAAAGCACACCATTTCAGGCCTATCATAGATAGGTTACAGCTGTTTCAACCCCTAATCCCAACGTTAACATAATAGCATAATATATTATTGTTCATCTGTAGCCTGAAGAATTATATGCTCTTAAGAGACCAGGTCATCTTGGAAAACCAAGTTGGAGAGCTTAGAAATAGTGGATATTGGCCTGGAAATGCTGCTTTCAAAATTCAGACTTTTGGTTAAAGCAAAGAAATGAGAGTCTGAAAAGGATCTGCTATAAAGGGAGCTTTCGGGAAAGGGACATTATCTCTTTGGAGAGATACAGAATCATCATCTCATCTCCCTCCATCTCTCTTCAAGGACATTTATCCTGGACTCAGGTTTCCACTCAGGGCCCATTGGCTGCTTGGGTTTCTCCAGAGACATAAACCAGATTTCAGGAGTGGGGTGGGCTTGGAGGGAATGGACCAATGCAAGCTCTTAGAAAAAGAGACCCCACTAACAGTCTATCTATCTCTGTACTGGGGCTGTACAGACCTCTTTCCCTATTGACCTTTTTTTCCCCTTCTACAGGCTGTCTGAGAGTTTTTTTTTTTCCCCTGTGCTTCTAATAGAGAAAAAAACCACATAGCTCCTTCTGTCATCATATTTGTTCACCACCATAGACCCTAGTGGTTACAGAGGGAAAGTCCCCTTCCACCCTGAAGTTGGGGTGGGCAGGGGTGGTGCTGGGAGATGAAGAAAGGGAAGGTTATAAGGTATGGGCACTTGTGGCCCACGTTTACAAAAACTGCTGGTCTGACCTGAGCTTCAACTCCATTTATCTTTGGCACCATCCATCAACCAATCAGCTCACAAGCATTTACTACCATGTGCTAGGCACAACATTAGGTGCTATGGTTACAAAGACAAAAATGAAACAGTTCCTACCCCCAAGTAGCTTATATTCTTTAGAAGTGACATGTACATAAACAAATATATACAAAATAAGTTCAAGGTAGAATTGGGTGGGGGAACAGGGAGTCAGGAGCATGTTGATAAATGTTTAACAGCCAGCTCTCTTAAAAATGTACATATAAGGGCAGGTAGGGGGTGAATTGGATAGAGGACCTACTCTGGAGTCAGGAGAACCAGAGTTCAAATCTGACCTCAGACACTTACTACCTGTGTGACCCTGGGCAAGTCATTTAAACCTGATTGTCTACCAAAAGAATAATAAAAAAAGTTAATTATGAAAAGTGTACATGTGACACACTTTTAAGTTTAATCTCCATGATTGACATTTTCTCCATCACTTTCTTAAGGCTAGACAGTGAATAAAACAATAAATCAAGTACTGACTTGTAGTGTTTGCTGATTTCTGAGATTTAACCATTCACACTGAAAATTTAGAAATCTATAGGAGTTGGGTGAAGGGTTTTGTGGCCTTGAGCAGAATTTTGAAGGAGAATTTTAATAGGTGGAAGTGAGGAAGGAAGGCATTGCAACCATGGGGGATAGTCACTGGAAAGGAGCTAAGGTGGAAGATGGTACACCATGTGTAAGGGATATCAAGAAGACCAGTTTGGCTGGATGGTAGAATGTGGGATGAGAGGTAATATATAATAAGTTTGGAACCAGGCTTTGAAGGTCTTTAAAAGCCAAACATCATGGCTCCAAATCAACCAAGCTTGCTTTTATGGTAGCTTCCTGTATTCATGGTCACTCTAAGAATGAGGCCTAGGTAGGGACTTAGACAAAAGAAAGGGCAGTAACATCAACATGCTCAATTATGTCTCAGAAGTTGTGGAAAGAACTCTGGACTTGGAGACAAGAAAATTAGGTTGAATAGACTGTATACTCCTTGAGGGTAAGGAAAAAAATCTCATTTTGTATTTGTATCCACAGCACCTGGAACACAGTAGATGTTTGTTTGAATATTGACTCTATGCAATAATAGACAAGTCATCTCACTTCTCTGTGTCTCAGTTTTCTCATCTGGAAAATGGGTATAATGATTATAATTGACATTATAATAGCACTCTGTATGTGAAGGTGTGCAAAATGCTTCATATACATTATTAAGAATTCCAGGCATCATTCTTCAGATTTTACAGAGAGATAACATGGTTGTGTGTTGTAGTGGTAGGGGTTCTGAACTTGGACAGGTTAGAACCCAAGTTGGAACCCCCAACTCTGCTATTTACCTTCCTATGTGACTTTTAACAACTCAACTTAACCTCTCTGGGCCTCAGTTTCTTCATCTGTAAGATGAGGGGTTTGGTTGGACTAGATTGTATCTCGAGTCTCTAAGTCTATTTATTACCTCAAAATGAGGAAATGGAGGCTTTGTGGAGTGACTTGCTGGTGGTGGTGCACCTAACGAGGTAAAGAGGCCAGATGGGAACTTGGGTTTCTCCTGCCTCCACATCTAGGGTTCTTTCAGCAGCTTACCTCACAGAGCTGTTTCACAAAAAAAATACTTTGTAAACTTTAACCTATACAGACGAGTTATTCTTATTTGAAGCAGCATGACCCTCTGACCTGTTTTAGTTTGGGAATCACCTAGCATATGCCCAAGCTGTGTAGGATGGATACTCTACTACAGAGTGAAAGGAAAAGGAGGCCAGTGAGAAAGAGCACAGCTTGTCTGGTTTGGGCAGTTTTACAATAGGTCAGCCATTGGACCGTCACTTCCTCATGTCACTCAGAGTGAGTGACTTTTGTTTTGTTCAGGCTATAAAGTTAAATTTCCATACAGGCTTCTAGTGGCTCAAACTTTTGACTCCCACTGGCCAGGCTGCAGGTCAAATTCACCCATCCCTGAATGTTCATCAGCTGGCCTCAGAGCACCTGGGTCAATCTATGCCATCAACATTTCAGCTGGGCTTCAGTAGTTTATGGAGTTGTAATCTGCACCACCAAACCAGTCAGGAATGAAAATAACACTCAACTCCTGAGCTGTTTACAAGCCTCCTAGGCCATGGGACATATAATTTACAGCCGCCATCTTGTCTCCTCCTCCCTCTCAATGGAATGTCCTCTCTGACTCCCTCGCCTTTAAGAACATGATGAGTAAATGGGCAACTGGGTTAGCAGATTTTCCTCAGACCCCAATCAAAGTCTTATTTAGTCCTTAGTAAGCACTTCCTCATTCAAATCAATCCGGAGCAAATACTTCCTGCAGCTTATCCTTAAAAACAGAGCAGTGGGAGGAGGAAAAACAAGCACTCTCACCCAATCAGCTCAATAAATTTGTCATCCCCTAAAATAGAGTTAACCCTCCAGTTGGGCCTGTTCCCCTGCACGGCATTGTCAGGCCAAAGAGAGAGAGGGCCGGGAACACTTGAGCAATCAGACATTCCTAGGGGTGTGGCTCCCTATGCATCAACCGCACACTTAGGGTGTGTTTTGCCTCGTGCCTTCAGCCTCCCCTGAATGTATTGCTGTTACACAACAACCGTGAACTCTGGAATGTGTCCGGTCAATTATAGCATGACTGTGTCACTCTGTAAATGACATTGGCATTCTTCAAGTCCCCAGGTGAGGCTGGCTTGTTTTTCAGTGGGGCCCTTTTTCTCCCAGTGGGAACAGACTTTCCAGACTGTTATGATCTGGCCTTCCTTTGGGCCTCTCACAGCAGGAGGAGGGGAAATCAAATGCATGTACAGGAGTACCTTGTCACAGACCCCTTTTGAAAACACATGTGAGAATTTAAAATACATTCACAGAACCAGGAACAATTTATATGATAACAACATTATAATCATAGCTTTTTTACTTTTTAAATGAAAATTAAATTAATAAAAATTTAATTTGTTAATTAACAAAAATCTATTTTTCTTCTCGTCACTTCCCTCCCCATTGAAAATAAAAAAATAGAAAAGAAAAACAAAACCCTTGTAACAAATATGGATAGTTAAGCAAAACTAATTCCCACATTGGCTATGTCCAAAAAATATATTGTACCCTGAGTCTATCATTTCTCTGAGCCTCTGGAACTGTGGTCATTTTGTTGACCAACACAATGATCATCATGATTTCAGAAGACCAGTAACAAACCATGCTATTCACCTCCCGACACAAAGGTGAGAGATTCAGTGCAGAAGGAGATGTGTCTTTTGGGACATGACCAATGAAGCAATTTGATTGACTTTATTGTACCAATTTGTTAAAAGGGTCTTGTTTTTCTTGCCCCCTCCCCCAATGGTGAGGGGAAGGTGGAAAGACAGAAAATAGATTTTGTTCATTGAAATAAATAAAACGTATGTGTGAAAAGAATAGCTCAGAGTTGTGTGGCATTTTGAAGTATGCAAATCATTTAACAAATATTAATTTATACCTTGTGAGGTTGGTGCTAGTATTATATACATTTTACAGATGAGCCAATCAGAGTTACATAAATGAAATGACTTAGCCAGGGTCACAACTAGTAAAGTTTCAATCACTGGTGAGACGGGATTTAAACTTGGCTCTTCCCTGACGCAAAGTCCAGTGATCTACCCACTATGCCAAGCTGACTCAACATTTTTTTTTCTGGCATTTGACATCTTTGTGGACAAAAGAGATTTATAAGGGGCGGCTAGGTGGCACAGTGAGTAGAGCATCGGCCCTGGAGTCAGAAGGACCTGAGTTCAGATCCAGCCTCAGACACTTAACGCACACACAAACAAAAACCTAGCCGTGTGACCTTGGGCAAGTTACTTAACCCCAATTGCCCTCCAAAAAGGAATAAAAAAGAAAGAAAGAAATTTATAAAAACTAGCTAGAAAGATCTATTTAGGCAGAACCAGGAGAAAAATATACATGATGACTACAATAGCAAAGTTTTTTAAAAAATCAAACTGAAGGCAAACTTTAAGAAATAATAACCCATCTTCGTTCCAATGGACAGATAGTGAACCACTATACCTCCTTATTCTCAAAGGACAGATTGGGGTTATGATGGCAGGGTGCTGTTTAAACTGTCAGGTACAGTCATTACTTGGATTGTTTCCATTTAATTGTTCTTTGCTACAAGGTGGGACTCAATGCTGGCTCCCCCTCCCCTGATTACTAAGGAGGGGGAGGGTAGCACTACAATCATAAATAATTGTTCAAAACTAAAGGCATCAATAATACTTTGTTCTGAACTGGGCAATTACTTGAGAGGCCCCATGGAGCACTAGATTAAGGACTAGTCTCAGATCAAGGAAGAACAGGGTTTAAATCTTTCCTTGTTTACAACATATTGGCTATGACCCTGGACAAGTACCCCCAGCCTACTCTGAAGATCATATATTACAGAGAAATTTCTGATTTGTTTTGGTAAAGATTTTGTCACCCAAGGATTCCCCTACATTAATGAAATCACAGGTCTGACACCCCCCCAAGAAAAAGTACTCATCCAGATAACTTTGTTCTCTCTCCCACTCTTGAATTGATTTTCCCTCTTTCCCTGGGTTATTTCCTTCATGAGATAACCAAGACTGAAAGTAAACGAATTAGGTTGCAGTTAACACATGATTCATGAGTCACAAGTTCATTTTCTCTATACTATTAAGTTTGAGAGCCATTCTTATAGTAGAGGAAATGGAATGTAAAAAACAAAAAGTTACCTAAATAGGGACTTTTGCCCTGAAATGTACAATATTTTTAACAGTAATAATTTTCTAGTGATGCTGTATATTGACAAATCATGAAATACCACAGGTCTCTTAGGAAACAAAATTGTAGACCATCCAAGGCACCATGGAGGGACAAATGATAGAGTATGTAATAAGCAGTAGTAGCTTGTTAATGATGAAAATGGCATAGAAGATAGCATCATAAAGATATCCGACTGGAAAGGGAGAGAGATCAATCATAGCAAGACTGAGAGATGCTAGATAGAGGCTGTGTCCTACTTTGGTACACAAATAATGTCAAGACCTTCAACATATTGGTCAGATCCTTGCTTCCCCTCTTCCCCATCATGGATGATTCAGGGGAGGATGCATATAGGAGTCACATGGATAGGCAGGCATGGATGGCTATGATTTTCATTGGCAGAAGGAATGTTTGCATTTATAAAAACATAATCCCATTGGAGTACTGGGGTATAACATACTGTATGTATACTGCAATAACACAAGGGTCTATGATGAGGTCAAGGTGGATATTCATTTCCCTGACAGATTAACAAGCTCATTGTGCTTTAGCAGATGGTCTTCATGAATATTGTGGCTGAAAAAATGCATGACCTGGTAGCCAACCCTTGGATGATAAGTAAGTCTCTGAACTCTTAGACTGGTTCTTAGAAACTGAATACACAGTTCATCAGGATCACTAGGTTAAACATACACACACAAACACATATAGAGGAAAATGCAAACATACATGGTATACACACACAAACACACATGATAAAGAAATACAGTCATCTCCACGAGGAAACAGAAAGGAACTGGGACAAGGGGGAGGAGAGACTAAGACAGAGGCAAGATTCTGGTCATAAGCAAAACAAACTCCAGTCTTGGAGAGTGCATGTATCAGGAAGGGGGTCAAGGAACATATTAAAAGAAAAGAATCAGAGGCAGCTAAGTGGCACAATGAATAGAGCACGAGACCTAGAGTCAGGAGGACCCGAGTTCAAATCTGACCTCAGACACTTGTCACTTAGTAGCTTAGTAGTGACCTTGGGCAGGTCACTTAGCCCCAATTGTCCTGCCTTCCCCCCTTCAAAAAAAAAAGAAAGAAAAGAAAGAAGGAATAAGAATCTGTCATGGTGGAGGGGAAAAGAAAAAGAGGAGGGGAGTAGAAGCCGCTTACATCAAGGATTTAGAACTGGAAGAGACTTTAGAGATCATCTAATTCAATCCCTTCATTTTATAGAGGAGAGACTGAGACCAAAAAAAGAACAGTGACTTGCCCCAAGTCACACAGCAAGTACATGGGAAAGTCAGTTGCTCAACCTTCAAATCCAAAATTCTTTCCCTTGGCCTGCACTCAAAGCTTTTCTATATTGGTAGGAACTACAAAAGATTGTGTTCCTTTGACCTAACTTTTGATGATTGGTCACTGTTATAATATATTGGGGACACATTCAACCTAGTAGATCAACCAAATAAGAGTAACATCAGGGAGGCTAGGTGGCACAGTGAATAGAGCACTGGCCCTGGAGTCAGGAAGACCTGAGTTCAAATCTGGCATCAGACACTTGACACTTACTAGCCATGTGACCTTGGGCAAGTCACTTAACCCCAATTGCCCTGCCCTCCCCCCTCCAAAAAAAAGAAAAAGTAAAAAAAATAAGAGTAACATCTCCTAACTGTCATTGGGTTCCATTATCCTTTAGTAGCAAAAGGGTATATATCTACATAGCAGCTATAGTATCAAATACCTTAAGAAAGTAGATGGTCAATGACTGTTGTCATTGTTGGGTTGTTTTTCAGTCATTCCAATTCTTTGTGACCTGATTTGGGATATTCTTGGCAAAGATACTGGAGTGGTTGGTCCTTTCTTTCTCCAGTTCATCTTACAGATGAGGAAATTGAGTCAAATAGGGCTAAGTGACTTGCCCAAGGTCACAAAGCTAGTAAATGTCTGAGGCAGGATTTGAACTCACAAAGATGAGTCTTCCTGGCTCCAGGCCCTGCACTCTATCACTATGCCACCTGTTAGGTGACATCATCCCCCCCCAACCCCAAAATGCAGTCATTACTATTGTAGCAGTCAAAGTAGAACCTTGCCCTTATTAACAAGCAATTTTCTTTGTTAATAGAAGAAGAAATAGGAAAATAATTAATGATTTACAGAATAATAGAAACTCAGTGTTAGAAGGAACATAGAAACCATCTAGTAACTCCCACACCTGAACAGGAATACCCTTTACAACATAAGTTAGTAATTGTTTAGTGATTTTTCTTGGGGGGGATGTAATTGTTTAGTAATTGTTCTTTGCTGCCAACATTGGCTAGTGATGGACTCTGACCTTTAACTGGCTAGTTATGTGACCCAGCAAGATTTATTTAAAACTTTCTAAGCTCTTGTTTCCTCATCTATAAAATGAGGATAAGAATAATTGCCCTACCTCCCTGACTGGGCTTTTGTGAAGACTGTGCTTTGCAAACCTTCAAGCACTATATTAATGCACTACTGTTATCGGGGATATTTTATGTGTGATTGTCATTACACATAACAGATTAACCTTGTTTTGCCTCTCAGTAATGGTTACTTGTCAGGAATTGAAGAGAAAGAGAGTTTGTGGTACTCAGTTTCTGGCTTCTTGAGCTAAAACTAGAAGTAGGAAGGTTCACATGTTATCTAGAATAGAGAACAATTTCCTGCAATACACACTGGTCTTCAGGTGTATGAATCTCTAGTCAAGGTCAACAGGATCTCTTTCTAATTCTGTAGCTTTAAGTATATGATTCTAAGACCAAAATAGTAATTCTAAATAATACTAAGACCCTAGCTCTGACACAGCTTGTCATATCACCTCAGTTTCCTTGTCTGTAACATAACATTATCTAATAGGATTAGATGATTTTGAAAGACCAGCTCTAAAAATTCTGCAGTGATACAACAGGGGCATGAATCTCTAGGCAAGATGAAAATTTGTATTTAACTAGCTATCTTTCTATGGATCTATCTCCTTTTATTTGCACATTCTGTAGAATGTTATTTTATGTATCTGCATATCTACAGTAGATCTATGTGTCCTTGTTTTCTCGTCACTATCCCAAGAAGATCCAAATCATGCTTCAAAATTAAAAGAAAAACAATAATAGGTAGTTTTGAAGAAAGCAACACAGAGGCAAGAACATCATGGAATCACATATTTGGTATAAACAGAGAAGGTACTTTAGTGTAGGAGAAAGAGCACACAAAAACTTAGGCACAACAATTCCATGATTGGACAGAAACCCTGTAGTGTTCAATGTAGAAAAAAAAATGTCCTACAAGTGCTAAAATATTCATAATGACACTTCTTTGTGTGTAGCAAAGAACTGTAAACAAGTGAATACCTATCAGTTGGGGAATGGCTGAACAAAGAGCAAGTTACTATAATGTTGAAGATTCTCTATATCCTGACTTGGTGCCTCTATATTGGCTGTTCCTATTGTCAGGAATGTTCTCCCTCCCTTTCTCTGTGATTTGTGGCTTGCTTCCGGACTCAGCTCAAATCCTACCTTCTGCAAGAGGCTTTTTCAAGCCCCCTTCCTGAAAGTGGCTTCCTTTTGAGATTACCTCTATTCCACCTCTCTGAGCCTCAGTTTCCTCATCTACAAAATGGGAATAACCAGCATCACAGGCTCCTTATGAAGATCAAATGAGAATGTAGGTAAGCAAATTTTGTTTTGCTTTTTTTTTTTTAGAGGGCAGTTGGGGTTAAGTAACTTGCCCAAGGTCACACGGCTAGATTTTTGTTTTTGTGTGTGTGTTAAGTGTCTGAGGCCGGATCCGAACTCAGGTCCTTCTGACTCCAGGGCCGACGCTCTACTCACTGCGCCACCTAGCCGCCCCAGGTAAGCAAATTTTAAAACCCATGAGTCATTACCATTATGAGTAGAATATTATTGTGCCATAAGAAATAAGGACTATAAGAAATTTAGAGAAACATGAGGAGATTTGCATGAGCTGATGCAGTGAAGAAAAACAATAACCACAATAAGATAAATGAAAATAGTAATGAAAACTGGCAATCCCTGGATTCAGTACAATGGGTTCCAGGGGTCCAAAGATGAAACATACTGCCTTTTCATTGATAGATGCTGGACTATGGGTGTGGAATGTTGCATAAATTGTCAGACTCAGTTGCTTTGTCAATCAGTTTTGAAGAACTGTTTTTCCTTCATTAGAATAGAGAGCTCCCAGGTGGCTAGGTGGATCTGAAGTCAGGAGGACCTGAGTTCAAATTGGGCCTCAGAAACTTAACAATTACTAGCTGTGTGACCTTGGACAAGTCACTTAACCTCAATTGCCCTGCCCTCCCCCTTAAAAAAAAAAGAATAGAGAGCTCCACAGCATACGATATACATACTCAAAACAAAATATTAAAAAAAAGATTAATCTCAAAATCAGGAGACCAGGATTCAATCCTAGATTTGGGGTCAGAGAAGTGGGGTTGAAATCATGGCTCTGCTACTCAATATTTATATGACTCTGGGCAAAGTCAATCCGCTCCCCCCATCCCAACACCAGTTTTCTTACTTCTCAAATGAGGAGTTCAGTTAGGTGGCACAGTGGATAGAATGATGGATCTATAGTAAGAAAGACTCATCTTCCTAAATTCAAATTCAATCTCAAACACTTACTAGCTGTGTGACCCTAGACAAATCACTTCACCCTTTTGCCCCAGTTTTCCTCATTTGTAAAACAAGCTGGAGAAGGAAATAGCAAACCTCTCTAGGGTCTTTTCTAAGAAAACCCCAAATGGGGTCACAGAGTTAGAAACAACTGAAAAATTACTGAACAACAACAGGGTTTCCCCCTAATTCTATAGCTCTAATTTTATGATTATAAGACTAAACCCTAGCTCTGACACAGTACGTGATATCATCCCAGTTTCCTTATCTGAAATATATAATCAAGGGAGGCTAGATGGCACAGTGAATAGAGCACTGGCCCTGGAGTCAGGAGGACCTGAGTTCAAATGTGGCCTCAGACACTTAACACTTACTAGCTGTGTGTGTGTGTGTGTGTGTGTGTGTGACTTTGGGCAAGTCACTTAACCCCAATTGCCCTGCCCTCCCCCCTCCAAAAAGCAAAAAAAAAAAAAAATACAAGATAAACTACCTGGATTAGATGATTTCTAAAATCCAGCTCTAAAGTTCTATGATGATACAATAAATTTTATTAAAATGTATTGACATGAAAAGAAATTGAGCATTTATTTACCACCTGGGGACAGTGGCCCATATACATTCCATCATCACAAGTGGTGCTTAGGTCAGTTTTCCAAAGATAAATAAGGTGGGGTCCAGACTTGGAGGGAAAGCCTGCAAGGTCTGGGTTGGTCAGTACTTTGGGAGGTGGTACTGATGAGTCAGCATTCAGCACTCTGCCCTAGAGGGTGATTCAGCACTTTGCATGGAAGGCCAAGGGTGGCGCTTTTAGGATAGAGAGTGTTATCACTTTGAGATGAGGTACAACTTGAAAATTCAGACCATTTATTACACATTCCAGGGCACTTTTCATAAGCTCAGGGGTGTCAACCTCCAAATTCTGGCCAAATTGCATCTGAGCTAATTAAGTTCTATTCTTGTATTTCAATGATCAATTATCTGCAGAGCTCTTCCTGGTTAGAATCATTTCTTGCCTTCTAAGCTGGCTATTTGGGGAAGGGGCTAGATTTCTTGGTGAGCAGGAAAGACAATATCAAGCCATCCTCTCAAAAAAAAAAAAAAGCAAAGGCACCTACTATGTGCTGGGCACTTTGCTAGGTGCTGGAGATTCAAAGATGAAAATCAAGACACACTCCACTGAAGGATATGACAGGTATACATATAAGTATTAAACAAATAAAATAGATATAAGACAGTGGGGGTGGGTGGGGTATACAAAGAAACTAAGGAAACTCTGAATTCTTTGTGTCAGTGGCTGTTCCTGTTCTTCACAGATTCAAGGCAGTGTTCTACAATGAAAAGAATACCTACCACCCCCCGGATATGGAGAATCTGGGTTTCAATTCCACTGCTCACATTTAATATGTGTGTGACCTTGGGTATATCCCTTAACCTCCTTGAGCCCCAGTTTCTTCCTCTTTGGAAAATGAGAGGTTTGGATCACATGTCTTTCAAAGTGCCTTTCAGTTCTAGATCTAATCACTTATAGCAGAACTGAGTTATTTCTGATTCAGAAGCAAAAGAAAGTTGCTATCTTTTGTCAGAGGACTTAGTATTTTTTTTTCATTAAAATGAATGAAAAGCCCTTTTGTGCAGCAAACTGGTCTTGGTTTTTTGGTGGTTGTTGTTGTTTTTAAAGGGGTGTTAGGTTGCGAAAGTAAGCAACAAGATCATCTTTAAGCAATCATATGTCGACATAATTGTTTTGAGATCAACCAATCAGAAGGAGCATTTCAGACTACCTGGTTCTAATGAGTGTTCATTAGGCATCATGATAACAACACCCTCCTTGTTTATGAACAAAAGGACATTCTCTTCGTGTATCAGTGATGACAGCTGTGTGGGGACAATTAAAGTCATCAACTTGGTCTCTCTTTTTCCCTGAGATGCTACAGAACTACATTACATTCAGAACTCATTTTAAGAGCTGCTTCTCCACCTCCTCCCTGCCTCCTCCTTCTTCTTCCTTTTCCCTTTGTAAAATCTGAATTTATAAAGCGATTTGAGATTTAGAAAAGTTTTTACATAATTTCTCTTGATTCTTATAGCAACTCAATTCAATTCAACGAGCATTTATTTCATTCCTGTTGGGGGGGGGGGCAGCTAGATGGCTCAAAGCCTAGAGTAAGGAAGACCTGAGTTCAAATGTGAACTCAGATCTTTACTACCTCTATGACCCTGGGCAAGTTACTGTCTGCCTCAGTTTCCTTATCTGTAAAATGGGTTGGAGAAGGAAATGGCAAATATCTATAATATACCATACTACAATATATACAATATTATAACATATACAATATATACAATAGTACAATGTCTTTGCCAAGAAAACTCCAAATGGGGTCACAAAGAATCAGATATGACTGAAACAACTCAAAAACAAAATTAGGTACTAGGCTCTCTTCTCAGCACTGAGGTAAGGCTACAAAGACAAAAATTAAACAATCCTTGCCCTCAAGGAACATGATTCTAATGGCACAGTCCTACTATGTTGAGTGAGGTGGAATTTGCAGAAATTTCTTTCTATCTGTCTGCCACTCAGAAAGAAGCTATAATTCTAATAAGCCACTGGGGCACCATTTTGTGGATGGGTCATGACATTTTTGAAGTCAATTTTCAATAAGACTTAATTCATCTCCCGAAGTGAGGGATGGGTTGTGAGGAAGCTGATTACTTACCTTCCAGAATGATGCAGTTGTAAATGATGCTTAAATATTCTACTTTGGGAAAGATAGTCTCAATATCTGATATTAGATGATTTCTAACTAGATTTATTAAGGGGAAAAGATTTCAATTCATTCACTCTTCTCCATGAATCTGGGTCAATATCCTATGCTTAATCCTGGGCAATTCAATCTAATTTTGCATACAAAAAAATTGAGTTACCAAGAGAATGTGGAATTTTCTTTTCAGAAAGCTATTTAAAAATAAGATTGATTCTCATCTGTGAAGGAAGGTTGAAAGGTAAGAGATTTGGTGACCTAGTTGACCTTTCTAGTTCCATTACAAACAGAGCCACAACTACACTGGGAGAATTCATGAGTATTATCCTATTTTCCTATTGTCCTGGATTTTAAGGAAAATTAGCATCTTAGGATCATAGATTTAGAGCTGGAAGGAACCTGAGAGATCATTGACTTCAATCCCTCATTTTATACATGAGGAAGTGGAGGCCCAGCATCATTAACCAACTTGCCTAAAGTCACACAGATAATGAGTGACAGAGGCAGAATGCAAACCCAGACCCTCGAAATTACACCCTTCTTCTTCTGTTGTTGCAGCTGTTGTTTGGTTGTATCTGACTCTTGGTAACCTCATTTGGGGTTTTCTTGGCAAAGATACTTAAGAGGTTTGCCAATTCCTTCTCCAGTTCATTTTACACATGGGGAAACTGAGGCAAATAGGGGTAAGTGTCCTATTTGCCCAGGGTCACATAGTTACTAAGTGTCTGGGGCCAAGATTTGAACTCAAGAAGAAGAGTCTTTCTGATTCCAAGCCCAGTGCTCTATGTACTGCACTATCTAGCTACCCACACCCTTTTTTTTTTTTTTAGGAATTACTTATTTGTTTTCTGGGCCAAATTCAATTCCTTAAAATAAGCAAACACAAGAGGTGGCTAGGTGGTGCAGTGAATAGAGCACTGGTCCTGGAGTCAGGAGGACCTGAGTTCAAATCCAGCCTCAGACACTTAATTAACAATTGCTAGTTGTGTGACCTTGGGCAAGTCACTTAACCCCAAATGCCCTGCCCTCCCCCCTCCAAAAAAAAAAGCAAAATAAAATAAAATAAGCAAACACATTAGTTGAGCTCTTGTAGGCAGAGTACTACTGAGTTAGGTGCAGAGGCAGGTAAGCTGTCCCAACTTGATACTAATAGAACTGATAACTTTGGTAGAGTGGGAAAAAGCACTTGATTTGGAGGCAGGACCTTCTGCCAGTTACTCACTGCAGGACCCTGGCCAAGCTACTTCAGTTTCCTCATTTGCAAGATGAATGGATTGTACTAGATGGCCCCTAAGGCCCCTTCTGGGGCCTCATTAGTACAAAATTCCTACATAGAATCATGTTTTCATTCTGATCTAATATTCTGTAGAATTCTAGGACAATAGAATGTAAGCTCCCCTGGGGGCAGGGATTATTTATTTCATTTATGTCTCTATATCTCTGGTGCCTAACATAGTGCTTGACACTTAGTGCATGATTAATAAATGCGATACGGATTGAACAGGTTTAGAACATGTGATTCATGAAATAAGTCTGGACTTTGATATATAGTATATAGCATATAGGTATATAAATGGGCAACTAGGTGGTACAGTAGAGTGCTGAGGAGGACCTGAGTTCAAATTTGACCTCAGACACTTACTAGCTATGTGACTCTGGGCAAGTCACTTAACCCTATTTGCCTCAGTTTCCTCATCTGTCAAATAAGCTGGAGAAGGAAATGGCAAACCACTCCAGTATCTTTGCCAAGAAAACCCAAATTGGAGTCACAAAGAGTCAGATAGGACTAATCTACCAAACAACAACAATATAGACATGTTGGCATATCTTGGATAGTTTTAAAACAGGCTGGTCTACACACTACAGCCTGACCTGCAGGGCTGACTCCAGCCCACCCTGTTTTAGTGCTGCACGAAGAACTGAGAAAGATTTTAACTTTTGTTAATTAAAGTTGTATTTCATTTAAAAATGTAAAAGCCTTTCATAGAGCAGGGGTCATAATAAAACAGGAGGCCAGCCCTATTTGTCCTTCAGGCAGAGTTTGCTGACCCCATTCAATAGCCATTCTTGTTGGCCAGTTTTACGGAAATTAGGTGACTATATCTGTGATTCTTCCAAAAGAATGTGTGAGGCAAGATTGCATAGGGTTATGTGGGGGAGAAAGAGTGAAATGCAACTGACTAGGCAATTCTTTCTGACCTGGAAATTCTTAGTGACACCATCCCATAGGAGTTTCATCCAGGGGAAGATATCTGGACTTCCAAGGAGCTGCCCTACAGCATGGAGAAGTGTAAATATGTAGACTGCAACAAGCATAACTCTGTACTTAGGCACTCTAGGAGACACAAAGTTTAAGTAAAATACAATGCCTGCCTTTGAGGAGATTGCAGTCTAATAGAGAGTTAAAACTCAAATACAAATAGCTATTATGATTCACAGATAGGAGCACCTGGCAAGGAGGGGGGTTACAGAACAAAATACTCTGTTGGGTCTCAGAGAGAAGGTAATTATCAGTCAGGGAGAAGGCCAAAGACCTATAACTAATCTGCTACGTCTTAAGGTAGAGAACAGATGGGTCAATTCTGGTATATACCATCTAGCTAGCTGACTTTCAGTCTTCTTTGACCTAAACAAAGGATTCTTAACTTTTTCTGCATCATGGGCCCCTTATCCAGTCTGGTGAAATCCATGGAACCCTTCTCAGAAGACAATATTTAAAGGCACAAAACAAAATACATAAAATTACAAAGGAAACTATATTAAAATAAAGATGTGATTTTTTTTTTTGTCATCCAAGTTCATGGACCCCCTGAATTCACTTTCTGGAGGTTTGGTAATCCCAGCAACAGTTTACAGTATGCCTTCAATGTTCAGTGAAGATCTTATAACCTTTATTATTACTAATTGAAATTCAGTACAACCTTCTTTGGTTTTCAGTGGGGTTACCATTGGTGGTAATAAGAAGTAACCTTTAGATAACCTGTATCAGATTGCTTGAGGTCTTAGGGGGAAAGGAAGGAGGAAGAAAAATTTGGAGCTCAAAATCTTATTTAAAAAATTAGTTGAATACTGCCTTTACATGTAATTGGAAAAAATAAAATACTATTTACATAAAAAAATAAATTCAATAAGCATACACACTAAAAAGAAGTAACCACTAGGCTTAGAATTAAGACAATGCTAATTACCTACAAGCTAGGTCTAAAAACTTCCTGGTTTGCCTTAGTCACTAAAGAATGTCCAGGGAAATCTCTGGGAAAAGTCCAGGTTATCCAGACAATGTGCTACTAAGGTATCCCAACCTGAATAGAAATTAAATTCTCTCTTAGACCCCAAGCAAATTAGCCTAATGGATCATAGGCTCAGAGGTCTAAATGGAGAGGACCACAGAGGCCATTCAGATCCAGTTCTTTCATTTTACAGATGGGAAAACTGAGGCCCAGGAAGGTTAAATGACTGCTCCTGGTCACACAGATGGTAAATTGTCAGAGCTGGAATCTGAACCCACAGCCTCTGACTCCATAGTTCTCCTTCCATTTTATCATAGATTATCAGTCATCCTTGGTCAAACCCAACCCAATAGCCTCAGTATCAAAGTCTCCCCTATTTCCCTTAACCAATGACCATTCCTTATAAAATTGAACCTGGGCCACCATTTTTGTCAATGGTACATATGACTTAGCAAGACCATTGAGAAGCTTCAGAGGATCTCAGATTGGGAATAGTCAGTCAATAAACATTTAAGTGCCTGTGTTAGGCACTGTGCTGAGTGCTAGGGATTTTTGTTGTTTGGTTATTCATTGGTGGCCAACTCTATCCATGGGGTTTTCTTGGCAAAGATACTAGAGTAGTTTGCCATTTCCTTCTCCAGTGCGTTCTCATTTCACAGATGAGGAACTAAGGTAAGTAGTGGTTAAGTGACTTGCCCAGGGTCACACAGCAAGTAAGTATCTGAAGCCAAATTTGAACTCAGATATTCCTGGCTCCAGGCCTGATGCTCTATCCACTGTGCCACCTAACTGCCATGATCCTCTGTGCTGGGGTGGGGGGAGGGGAATAAGTCACAAAAGCCCTATTAATTGGATTCATTTTTTCTAACTCATGAAAAATAAGATAAGAAAATATGAATTAAGATTCTCTTGGACACCACAGGTCCATTTGTGAAGCGAGAGCCCTCCTTGTACTTGTGATCAAATTAAGGCCCCGTGATTATCTTGGAAAAACCATGTAGACACATAGCCCAGTGACTTCCTAATGGGTCTCTGTGGCTTCCATATATATTTACTTACCTCAAAAGCCCTAGGGATTCCCACTGAAAGTTTCACCTTTGGATTCCTGACATGTTTTACTTTCAATTGATTAAAAATATACTTCCTCTTCAGTAATGACTAAAGAACATGGACTATGGACTTCTTGGAGTTTCTAATGACAAGAATTGGCTCCTCTTAGTCATAGCTATGAATCACTCTCACTCCCCCACCCCCAATCCCCACCCTTTTTCACAGACACCTGAGTTAATTTTGTCTCATCTCATTCCTCCTTTGGCCAGTGGGATTTCCTCTACCTAGGTTTTGTGAGTCAAAAACTGATCACCATCCACATCCTAATTCCTAAAGGAGCTTGCTGTTGTTGTGACCTGACGGTTTACAGTGAAGACCCTCCAGCTAGCTGCTCATGCTGTGTTCATACAGCCAAAATCTCTCAAAGTAGTTGGAGCAGCTCATGATTCAGGCTGATCAGGGAGACTTTTCATTGGTCCTTTCATTTTCTTGGAGGAGGGAAGGGAGGAAGGGGTGACTTTCACTGAGCAACTCTTGGGCTCAGTGTCTAGGCCATTGGGTCTCAAAAGGGAAGGAAATAAACATTTATATATAGCACCTACCATAGGTCAGACATTAAGTAATTAATGTAAGTAATTAAGTGATAAGTGATTTTTACAAATATTAATTTGTTTGATCCTTCCAACAATCTGGGGAAGTAGGTGCTATTTCATCTCATTTTCCATTGAGGGAACTGAGACACATAAAAGCTAAGTGACTTGACCAGGGTCACATAGTTAGTAAGTGTCTGAGGACAGATTTTAACTCAGGTCTTCCTGATTCCAGGTCAAGTGTTGCCTTCAAAAGCCTTCTGGCTAACTTTATTTACCCCATTTTCCTTTTATTTCTCAAATGGTTCTATATGTCTTCTCTGAAAAATGACTAAGCAATTCAGATGGAGAAAATCTGAGCACTTCAACGAATGATGACACATATTTAACCTTTCACTGAAGGAATCAAGATGTAATTAACCATATTGATTTGTATGGTTAATTTGGGATTAACCATTTATTTCTTTTTTGCCTTATTTTTTGGGGGGAGGGAAATTGGGGTTAAGTGACTTACCCAAGGTCACACAGCTAGTTTTTGTGTTAAGTGTCTGGGTCCAGATTTGAACTCAGGTCCTCCTGACTCCAGGGCCAATGCTCTATTCACTGCACCACCTAGCTGCCCCCAATAGTATCTCATTTGATCATCACAACAATGTTGAGAGGGAAAATGATATTTTTATCCTTACTTTACAGTTAACTGAGGCAACAGAGGTTAAGTGCCCAGGGTCAAGTCCCCCTTTAAACTGAAAGCTCATTGAGGACAAGGAGTGCTTTTTACTAATTGTATATCCCTATTGTGTTAAGCACAATAGCTGCATGTTGTAGGCACTTAATAGATATTTATTAGATTGGATTGGACTGCTCACAGTAAGTGTTTGAGGCTAGATTTGAGCTAAGGTCTTCCTGAATGGAGGTCCCATGCTCTATCCATTCTGCCACATAGGGGACACTGGTGTGCCTTAAGGAATCGTTTCAAAGGGGGCAGAAAGATAACAATAGCTCAGAGTTACAGAGCACAGTGAGTTTTAGAAATCATTTTTCCTTACAACAACCCCATGAGGAAGGTAGTCAAGTACTACTATTCCATTTTCTATTTCATTTTTTCCATTTTTATTGATTTTATTTTTAATTTATGGAATAAAACAAGCATTTCTATAGTGTACTATAATAATAATAATAAATTATACATGAAACTGCAAATGTATTGTGTACAACTTGCTATTCCTTTTAAATATATAATTAATTTAGCATGTAAATTTCTTTTTCTTTTTAGCCTTCCCCAAAGCCACACAGCTGCTAAGTGTCCAAGCAGAGACTCTAATCCAGGACCTTTGATTTCAAGTCCAATGTTCTTTCCTCTATATCACAGTAGGGTTTTTTTTTTTTAAATCCATATTTGCTCTTTAGAAACAACTCCCTTTCCATCAAATTCAATTCAGTAAGCAATTATTGAGCCCATATGACATGGAAGGCCCTGTACTAATCGCTGCCGATACAAAGACAGGGATGGAACATAGTTCCCTGAGTATGGGGGTTGGTTTGGACCTATGATTTCTTCAGTAGGGAACTCTCATTATGGAGACTCTTTCTATTAATTCAAATTGATTACCCATGTATAATTATAATCTTAGTGAGTTTTCTAAACATTGAAAAGTTGAGGGACTTTTTAATAGTCACTTGAACCCAGATCTTCCTGACTCCTACATCAGCCCTCTATCCACTATGCCAGACTGCCTCTCCTTATATAAAGAGGAAAAGATACACTCCACATACTTGTACTTTTAATCTGAATTATTAAAATTTTCTCCATCACCTTCTATCAGCCAATCAACAAAGCAAAGAATCAAGCCCTGCTTTGTAATGTTTGCCAATTTTGGGGGTATAGATGCATATGCTGAAAATTTAACAATGCTGTCAGGTTAAGCTGACTCCGGCATGCACTTAATCCTAATAAATCTAGTGTTATGGTCTTTGATCACATATAGGACATTTTTTAAAAGGTGGGAGGAGGATGTGAGTAGACCCATTGATAGCCTTAAGAAAGTAAGATAATAAATAGCAGAAAATAAATAAATAAATAAATAAATGATAGCAGAAAATAAATAAATAAATAAATAAAATAGCAGAAAAGAAAGAAAGACTAAAAAAGCAGATATGAGACTTAGAAAGCGTATTCATCTGGGACCATTTTGTAGAGGGGCTGTGCATTTTTCATTAGTCCCTGAGGGAATCTATTATATCAGAGCACAATTTTTGATACTTATAATTATAATAATACTAATTCATGTTACTATAACACTTTTACAAGTTTTATAAGTTTATTCTCAGCCATCCTCTGAAGAAGGCAAGCTGTATATGTGTCTTTGCTCTCTCTACATTTATTTGTATGTTGTTCCTTCCATTAGATTGTAAGCTCCTTGAGGGCAGGTTTTGCCTCTTTTTGTATCCCCTAGGGCTTAGCATAGTGCCAGGCCTGTGATAGTCACTTAATAAATGTTTATTGATTAATTGATTGAAGGCATCATTATCTCCATTTAACAAATAAGAAAATAGAAATGTGTAGTAACTTGTCTATGGTCATATGACTAGAAGTCTCAGAGACAAGACTCAAACTCAGGTCCAACTGACACTAAGTCTCAGGACTTTGCGTTGTCAAGAAAAGGCTAAATTATATTCAATAAACTCAAAAAGGGCAGAAAAGTCTCTCTTCAATACCTGTAATAAATTTTTTTTGTCTGTAATACATCTTGGAATGATTTTCATCCCAACTAGTTAAAATAAGATTTTAGAGTTGAAAAAGAGTAAACTTTCTCTTTAGCTTTCCAGAAAGAGTCCTCTGCTTAGAGTACAGGAATAATATATAAATCAGTAACATCTCACATTTACAAAGTCATTTCCTCGTAGTAAGGCTTCAGAAGAAGTATTCTATCATCCCCATTTTACAGATGAGTAAACTGAGATTCAGAGGTCACATGACTTGTCTATAGTCATATAGCTATTTAGTGTCTAAGTCAGCACTGTAGTGAATAATAATTATATGTCACTCTTAATCTCATTTTCTCCTCACAATATCCCTGTAAGGTAGTTGCTATCATTCCCCATTTTATAGATGAAGAAATAGAGGTGGATTGCTCGGGGTCGCACAGCTAATAAGTGTTTGAGGCAAGAGCCAAACTTGGGCCTTCCTGATTCACTTTAGTACTACTGCGTCTCAGTGTAAATCAACATGATTATGAGTTTTCACATTCCCAATTGCTAATGTAGGCTCAGATGATTAAAATTTCATGTCACAAAATGACTTATTCTCTGGACATGATGCAATGATTAGCCCCACTGCTAAGAAATCTCAAAACAAGTATTCTTGTGAATGTGTGGCAAAGAGTTTACATTTCTGCCCTTATATATTGTGTGACTATGAAGGGCCAAATGATACCAGGGCCAAAGTAAGCAGGGCATTGTGGTCATTTTGCCCAGAAAGTCTCATGAAGATCCCCTTGAACGAGTCAGGGCTATGTGCAACAATCCCTCTCCTTTTGCGTAATGGTGCGATTCTTCCTGCATTTTATAAATCTGATTTTACAGGATGAGAAAAGGAGCTGAATTTGGGTGGATTTTTCTGCAATGATTTGCTCCTTCCCAGTAGCCAGAGGGCATGCCAGACCATAGGAAGACAATATGAAGTAAGAGCAAATTTCAAAATCAAAGGAATCCCTTAGAATTTACCTCCAAACCCACACAGATTGAATATGCTGATTTAATGTTTCCCTTTTCCCTAGGGAAACACTGTTTCTTAATCTATGCATACGCAGAATTTTTTATACTTTTACATTTAGACATGTTTACATAGAGGATAGAATGGTTTGCCTCAAGAAGACCTAGATTTGGATTCTGCCTCTGATATTCACTGTGTGCATATGGGCAAGGCACTAAACCTCTCTGAGCTTCCTTGTCAGTAAAACTAGGGTTTGAACTAGACAGCTTCTAAGAAAGCTTCTAAGAAATCTTCTGGAAGTCCTGGAGCAAACACAGGTCCTATGCACCCTTATGTACAGGGCAGTGGACATCTTGTGGTGACTAGAACTAATTTCTCACTGTTATCTCAAACTCCTTAGATCCAGGCACCAACAAGGCCCAGCCTCTTTGTACTGAGTTGGATCCTGATGCAGACCTTGGCTTCTTTCTTCTCCAGGAGTGATTGTACCTCCCTCTCCTCTTCTCTACCCTTGTGCTTATCTTAATTATCAGGTGGTGTTGTAGTTCAGTCATTTTAGTCATAGCTGACACTTCGTGACCCTGTGGACCATTCTGTCCACGGGATTTGCTTGGCAAGGATACTGGACTGATTTGCCATTTCCTTCTCCAGGGTATTGAGGCAAACAGAGGTTGTGACTGGCCTGGGGCTAGTAAGTGTCTGAGGTCAAATTTGAATTCAGGCCTTCCTGACTCCAGGCCTGGCCCTCTACCCATTGCGCCACCTACGGGCCTTCAGCAGTACCTGCCTAAAATATCTTGGTGCCCCAAATTATTTCCCCCACACGGATACTCAAGAGTTTCATCATTAATGATTCATCGCTTTGTGCTAAGGGCGGCTCTCTCCCTCCAGTTCTCACTGACAATAACTTCATCTGGGGTCTCATTGTTCTTCCTGGCTTTTGCCCCTATAGTAACTATTCCTTTCTCCTTAAATCTTCAGAGGCAACCTTGCCCTCCTGCCCTCTGGGACACACATACTGAGAATAGGTGATACCGATGCTGCTACCTACTGCCTATGTGACCTTAGAGAAATTACTTAAACTCTCTAGTCTCTGTTTTTTCATTTGTAAAATGAGGGTGTTGAAAAGGTCCGCCTCTAAGGGCTTTTTCCTATCTAAATATGTGATTGTATAATCCTGTGGAGAGGTAGCCTATTTTAGGGAATGAGGGGGGACGGGAGGAGGAGGAGGAGGAAGAGGAGTAGGAGGAAAGAGAGAGAGACAGAGACAGAGAGAGGAGAAAGAGAGAGGAATAGAAACAGAGAAGAAGAGACAGAGACAGAGGGAGAGAGGAAGAGACAGAGACAGAGAGAGAGAGGAAGAGACAGAGACAGAGGAATAGAGGAGGAGAGAGAGAGAGGGAAGAGGAAAGACAAGAGAGAGAAAAGAGATGAGAGACAAGAGAAACAGAGAGATGAGAGAGAGAAAAAGTGAGAGAGAGACAGAGTGCCTCAGAGCCAGGAAGATATGTGTTCAAACCTCGATTCTGATACATAAAGGCCTAGTGCCCCTGGACAATTCCCTTAACCTCTCAAGAAGCTCCCTAAAACCATAAGTTGATTATCTGCATTGGTAGAGGGAGTTACCTAACCAGAAGTTCCCTAAAGTCTTAAGTCTGGGCCAAAATAAGGAACAAGCCTAGGATTCAGCTTCACAAAACACAGAGAAGATCAAGGTCATTTAAAGTGAGCTCCTCCAGCTATAATCCTTCAATCTTCTCAACATCAGCCTGCATTGCTGAATGGAGAGAAAGATTAAAAAAAAAAAGGATGTATTAAGCCCTTAGCATGTGCATGTTGGAGATACAAACGTAAACAAACCTTCAAGATTGTTCTGGCCTTAAGAAGCCCAGGTTCAAGCAGTGGAAGACAACCCATATGAAGAATGGAGAGCAAAGGGAGAGGGGGCTGCTTTAGGACAGAGAAGTTAGAGGGAATGGGGATTAGGGGGCAGAGAAATGAAGGGCGTGTGCTTTCCAGGAATGGTGGGATTGATTTGCTTTCTGTTCTTAGAGCCAGAGTTCAAGGAGGTGGGAGGAAGGAGATGAGAGAGGTGGGAGTTCCCAAAGTTAAACTTTTCCTATTTCACAATGTTTTCTGGATTAGCCTGAAACATTTTCTTAATGATATACTATGACAATCTGGGCTAGCCTGAAACATTTTCTCAATGAGATAGTATGACAATACTAACATTGTATTCAAACACGGTAGTGTTCACCACCGGAAGCTGAGGTCCAATAAGCTGTAATGCTTGCTGTCATACCAACTTTTGTTTTATTCAGAAGGGGGGGGGTGAGGGGGTGGGAATAGAGTTTAAATACAGGTTTTTAGCCGGGATCATACACTACTCTTCCTTTCCTTATCACTTTCCCTCTCTTTTCCTTTCCCTCTCCAGACCACGGGGTGTGTGTGTTGGGGTGGTGAGGGGGAAGTGATAGTGGTTGTATTTCAAGCAAGTGTCAGGGGCTGGTAGATTAAATGGTAGATTCAGCTGAGCCAAAGGAGTAGGACGGGGTAGTGTGGGGCATAAGAGGAAGGGTGTCTCAACTGAGCAATTCTGTTTCCTTCCATACTCCCCTCCCCAACATTTCCCAGCCTTCCCTCTCCCAAGGACCATTCTTTAAATGGTTTAATATAGATGGAGTTTAAGACATCTCAGGGGCCAAAAGTCTGAAAATGCTCATTGCCATCTCAGATGAGAAGGAAGCCAATGGGTGCTCTTTCAGTTGCAAGCTCCATAATCTGTACTCATTTTTAACTGTGGCCCCTTATAGGCAGGCTATGCCCTCTCTCTCTCTCTCTCTCTCTCTCTCTCTCTCTCTCTCTCTCTCTCTCTCTCTCTCTCTCTCTCTCTCTCTCTCTCTCCTCTCTCTCAGAAATCTCTGGACCCACAAACACAGAAGTTTCAGCAATCTTCTTACAATTTGGGACTCACAAAGTGGGGATGAGAGGGCTAAGAACTAGGAGGAGGCAAGGATCAGCTGAAAGAGAAAAGGAACAGAAGTAAGACTAAGAGGAAGATCACAGATGAAGGATAAAGGAGGGATTGTGAGACAAGAGGATTAAGAACTAGAAGAGGCCCCAGAAACCATCTAGTCTGACCTCTGTTTACAGTTGGGGAAACTGAGGCAAATAGAGAGTGACTTGCCCAGGGTAATACAAGTAAATATGTGGTAGAAGCAGAATTCTAAATCTAGTCTTGTATTCTCAAGTTTTCCTTCAGTGCTTTGTCTCACAATGATGGGAAAAATCAAGGGAGACTCCCACTGAAACTTGCCTGGTTTTCTGTTTAGTCTGGTAGCAGATAAGAAAAAAAAATGCAAGGGGTGTTTTCTTTGAAACTGTCATTCTGCCCAAGCTCAATTCAGTCAGCAAGTCAAAGTACTGGATATGGAGTTATGGGACCTGAGTTCAAGATCCAGGCTCTGGCAATACTTATGTAACCTTAGGAAATTCATTTAGCCATCTTGTGCCTCAGTTTCCTCATCTGTAAAATGAGTGTGTTGTGTTTTCTGAAAAGGAGACACCATACTTCCTTTTTAGCATCATGCGTGCCTGGGGATAGGGAAGCTGAAGGATCAGAAAACATTTTTTGGGTTTGAGATCCCTTCAAACTTTAGACTTTTGAATGATGACCATCTTCCTAACTGTGTGAACTTGGGCAAATCACTTAACCTCCCTAGGGTATCAGTTCCTCATCTGTTAAGGAAGGGGATTAGACTAGATGACCTCTAAGGTCTTTTCCAGTTCTAGACTGATGATCCTGGAATCAATTAAAATTTCACAGCAACTGGCAAGAAATTCAGTTCATTCTGGTTTCACAGAAACTCTACTCCAGCTCTGATGATGTCAAATTGTACTATGTTGTCACTTTGGTTCCTGTTTCTGAGGACTCCTGGCTGATAACCAAGGGATAAGACACTATGACTTCTATGTGTGTCACATGTCATGTTTCCCCAGGCCTTGGGTATGCTTATTTAGCTGGGTTACTTAACATACAATTGAATATTCATGAAGTTTCAGATATGGAAAAGTTATGGAAAGGAGAGGAAACCCTCTTTCCTTTACAGTGACATGCCTACTTGGGGGTAGATATGCTGAAGGATCAGAAAATATTGGTTAAGAAGAAAGCTGTATGCTAGCAGAAGACACCCCCTTTCCCTGCCCACCCCCTGCCTCTCTCCCCTACCCAAGGAAGATGTGGACTATATCCCAAAAGAGTAGAGGAGAAAAAAATAAGATGATAAGGTGGAATTAGAGGGAAAGGGGCAACAGGGAGATACAGTGGATAGAGTGCTGCTTGTGGGTGACCAACAAACCCCTAATCCAAACAAGCATTTCCTCTTTGAGCACTGGAATTCAGGATTCAGAATCTCCCCCAGCTGGTGGTCGTTTTCTTCACCCTGAGATTATAAGAGCCCAGCATGATTAACAAAGAGTGCCAGGATAGGGTAGTTTGGCTGTGCTGGCTGCATTTTTGCTCACAGGCAGCTCAGTATATCTGAGGGTGAAGAAAATCACCCAGCTCTGGAGATTTAAATGGGAGTTTCTGGTTTCAATAAGAAAGGATCTTCCCTCAAGGTTTTGATCAAGGCATGTAGAAAACATTTCTGGGGTGACATTAAAGGCTAGAGGGTCTCTTCTTAGCACCCACATCTTTTTTTTTTAACAAATACTTTATTAACTTCTGTTTTACATCATTCATTTCCGCCAGATTTTGAGTTACAATCATTTTCCCCCCATTATTCCCCTACCCAACTTCCCAGAATAGCAGTCCCACTAGATATCGCTTCCTCCAATTGTTCTCTCCCATACCTTCTCCCATACCCCCATCGACTTTTCCATTAGAGGAAGATGAATCTTTGTGTCCCAATGCCTGCACATCTTATCTCCCAATTATAGGCAAAAGAGTATTAATAATAGTATTTATATATATATTTGAAACATTTAATGTTACGACCTTGAATTTCAGATCCATTTCCTTCCTCCCTTGTCACCCATTCCTTCTTGGGATATAAGTAATTCAGTATATGTTGTACATTTCTAGCTATGCAAAACATTATCATAGTAGATATATTGTACAAGGCTGCTTATAATTCCCTCCCACTCATCCCACCCCCCACCTGGTCCAGTCCCTACATGATCCTGTCCCTCTTCTATAGTGGGTACTTCCAGCCTCCCCTCACCCCAAGGATGCCCTCCCATCCATCATCCCTCCTCTCATCCCCCTTCCCCTATCCTGCTGCAGGTTGAGATATCCCATTTAGTATGTATGTCATTTTCTCCCTGAACCAAATTCAATGTGAATGTGGTTTTGCCTTTTTAGCCTTCCTTATTCTCCCCCTCCTTTGCGCCCACTTCCCCTACATGAGATAGTTTACCCTACCATGTCTCTCCCCATCTCCTCTTGCCACTTTCCTCTCTCACCTCATAATTTCATCCCTTGAGTACTCTCCCTTCCCCAACAAAATCAACCTATGCCCTCTATCCATATATAACTGTAACCATATACACACACATTCACATATGTATTCGTATGACCACACCCCTTCTTCCATTATTTTCATAGTGAGAAAGATATCATCAGTCACAGATATTGCTTTTCCATATAGGAATGTAAATAGTTCAACTTTGATAAGTTCCTTTTGATTTCTTTTCTCTGATTACCTTCTCAGGCATCTCTTATTTCTTGCGTCTGGATGTCAAATTTTCTATTCAACTCTGGTTTTTTCCTCAAGAATGCTTGAAAGTCCTCTATTCCACTGAATGACCATATTTTCCCCTGAAACCAAATACTCAGTTTTGCTGGGTAGGTGACCCTTGGGTTCATTCCCAGTTCTTTTACCCTCTGGAATATCATATTCCATGCCCTTCGATCCCTCAGTGTAGAAGCTGCCAGGTCCTGGGCTATTCTGACTGTGTGTCCACAATATTGAAATTGTTTCTTCCTGGCCGCTTGTAGTATTTTCTCCTTGATCTGGGGATTCTGGAACCTGGCTATAATATTTCTGGGAGTTTTCTTTTTGGGATCTTTTTTCAGGAGGTGATCGGTGGATTCTTTCAACCTCTATTTTGCCCTCTGGATCTAAAACATCAGGGCAGTTTCCTTGAGAATTTCTTGAAGGGTGATTTCTAGGTTCTTTCTTTGATCATGGCTTTCAGGTAGTCCAATAATTTTTAAATTGTCTCTCCTGGATCTATTTTCCAGGTCAGTGGTTTTCCCATGAGATATTTCACATTGCCTTCTAATCTTTCATTTGTTTGGATCTGCTTAACAGTATCTTGATTTCTCATAAAGTCATTAGCTTCCATTTGCTCCAGTCTAACTCTGAAGGAATGAATCTCCTCAGTGAACTTTTTGAGATTCTTTTTCCATCTGGCAAATTCGACTTTTTAAGGCATTCTTCTCCTCATTGCCCTTTTGGGCCTCCTTTGCCATTTGAGTTAGTCTATTTTTTAAGGTGTTGTTTCCTCAGTCAGGCTGTTGACCCTCATTTCATACTTTTCCTGCATCCTTCTCATTTCTCTTTCCAATTTTTCCTCCACTTCTCTTATTTGATTTTAAAGTCCTTCTTAAGGTCCTCTATGGCCTGCAACCCACTCATGTTTTCCCCTGGGGCTTTTGGAGCAGGACTTCTGACCTCACAGTCCTTTTCCCGCTCTATGCCCCCAAAATAGGAGTCTAGGGTTGCATTTTCTGTTTCCTTTGCCTTGGCATGTTGCCACTTAATTGCTTGACTTTTGGGCTTGTTGCCACACTATGGCTTTAAGGCCAGATAGAGGAATTTTCGTCCCGAACGTGTGGGGGCAACTTCCGTTTCTGGCAAGCTATAAACCCACCCACAGCTTCCACCCTAGATCACAATCCAGATCCAGGGAGGTTAAAGCAAGAGCGATTACCCCCCAAGACTGATCGCTGGATCTCCCCACGATTTGTAGGCTGGGAGCCAGAAATGCCTATGAAAACTACAAAATGGCTTGTCTCCTCAGTGGCTTCTAGCCCCCAGGGGAGGGAGCTGATGCATTCCCCAAATACAGGTCCCAAAGTCCATAGGACACTAACCTCTACTTTGTCCTAGGCAAGTCTATGTTGATAATTCTGGAATCTCCACAGTTCCTGGTGTTCTGGGGTTCCTCCAGCCGGCTGCTGGCCCTGCCGCCCTGGGGCTAAAACCTCGGCTCACGTGGACCTGGACCTGGGCTCGGCTCGGGCTCTGTGCGCTGCCGGCTCCCAGACCACTGCGCTGGTCCTTCCTGCAGGGTGCTGGGCTGTCCTCAGCGGGAGGTTAGCTTCTCTGTGTCGTTCTGTGGGTGCTGGGACTCCAGAAGTTTTTCAGAGTCCTTTTTTATATAGTTTGTGGAGAATCTGGGGGCAGAGAGGCTTGGACGAGCTGTTTCTACTCCGCCATCTTGGCTCCGCCCCCCAGCACCCACATCTTTTAAACTATCTTCTAGCTTTTTAAAAAAATTTTTTTTATTTTGCTTTTTTGGGGGGGGGAGGGCAGTTGGGGTTAAATGACTTGCCGAAGGTCACATGGTTAGTTTTTGTGTTAAGTGTCTGAGGCCGGATCTGAACCCAGGTCCTCCTGACTCCAGGGCTGGTGGTCTATTCATGTTGCCACCTCGATGCCCCTGTCTTCTAGCTTTTTGACCAAGTTGAGTAGAGTTCCATATTTTTAGATGATATAGCAGAAACTGGAGTCCTTAAATATGATCAAAACTGAAGAAAATCAGTCAGTCCAAATCAGTTCTTTTTTTTTTTTTGAGGGGATAGGGCAAGGCAATTGGGGTTAAATGACTTTCCCAAAGTCACACAGTTAATTAAGTATCAAGTGTCTGAGGCAGGATTTAAATTCAGGTCCTCCTGACTCCAGGGCTGGTGTTCTATTCACTGTGCCACCTAGCTGCTCCCAAACCAATTCTTAATCTGGGGGTCAGTCAACTTTTAAATATATTTTGATAAGTGCATTTCAATATAATTTGCTTCTTTTGTCATCTTGTGTATTTTATCTTAGGCATTTTAAAAGTTTTATTTATTTATTTATTTTTATTTTTAACATTAATTTTTTAAAAATTTGAGTTCCAAATTCTCTCCCTCACTCCTACCCCTTCCCCACCCATTGAGAAGGTAAGCAATATAATATCAATTATACATATGATATTATGCAAAAAAGATCTCTGTATTAACCATGTTGCAAAAATAGGAACAACACAAAAAGGGCAAGAAATAATACAGAAAGTGACAAAAGTATGCTTCAGTCTGCACTCAGATTCAATCAGTTCTCTCTCTGGAGACAGCACTTTTCATCATGAGTCCTTTGGAATCATCTTGAATCATTGTCTTCATTAGTGGCTAAGTCTTTGGCAGTTGATCGTCACTACAATATTGCTGTTACTATGTATAATGATCTCCTGGTTCTGCTCACTTTACTCTGCATCATTTCATATGTATCTTATGTATTTAAGAAAAGGATTCATAGGCCTCATTCACCAGACTACCAAAGAGGGTCCATGATACACAAAAGGCTGAGGAACCCTCCATCCAGATGCTTCCTTAAAGCCCACTGTGGAAAGTTCCTGAGGCAGAAGCTCCAGCTTCATCAGAAATATTGTATTTTCAGTCAAAGGAGAAGGGATTCCCACTCTGACAAAACAACACTACCTTCCCACCCCCAATCAACTGTAATCCATTTGAATTGTCTTAAGAAGATTCTGAAGATCACCTGGAAGGATAAGGTACCAAACACTGAGGTGCTCACTCGAACTAAACTGCCAAGCATTCAAACTCTGCTTCAGAGAGTTTGACTCCAATGGGCTGGACATGTTGTTTGAATACAAAACATATGCTTGCCAAAAAGACTGTTTTATGGAGAACTCACACAGGGCAAGCATTCACATGGTGGTCAGAACAAGCAATACAAGAATACTCTCAATGTCTTTCTCAAGAACTTTGGAAGTGGTTGTAGGACATGGGAGACACTGGCACAGGACCGCCCAGCATGGCATGCCCACATCAGAGAAGGTGCTGTGATCTATGAGCACAGTAGGATCGAAACAGGTCAAAGGAAATGCAGGATGCATAAACTTGGAGATTTCACTCCAAATGTTCACATGGATTATTTGTGCCCAACCTGTGGTAGAGCAATCTGAGCTCATATTGATCTGATCAGCCACAGTCGGACACATTGAAACTAGTCTTTAGCATAATAATGTCATTTTGGTCCTCTTAGAGAACCAAAGGACAACAATCAACCAACCAATAGTCTAGCTGATGACTATTGGACTTCCATCTCCCCCAGTGCTTTCCTGACATAAGCCAATTGGCCATATGCTATAATATCTTAGGACATTAGTCACATTCTAAGACCTTGCCTATACTACTAGCATGGCTGAGCTAGGAAGATGCATGGCAGACCCAAATTTGTGATCATACTGAAAGATCAACACAGGGTAGGGCAAGGGAATACACACATTCACCATAAACAATTTAAAAAATACTAAATTAAAAACAATGGGAAAGACAGATAGAGTTATTAAATAAGTGTTGGACAAACACTCCCAATCTTTTTATTCCCCAACCTCAACCTCCATTTCTGTAACAACTTTCCTACATCTGTCTCAGTCCCTTAAATTGTCGCACTCCAAAGACACCACTGTTGCTTTGACATGGTTCAGCTTTTTGGTCCATGCTTTCTTGGATCCAAATTTGAGCCTTGTCCTTCTTTGCCGAGAGGGGATAATAATAGCTAACATTTATATAACACTTTAAGATTTGTAAAGCACTTTGCACATACAAAGTGCACACTGCCACCCATAAGGTAAATGCTATTGTTATCTCATTTCAAAGATAAGGAAACAGAGACTACAATAAGGGAAGTAACTTGCCCTGGGTAACATGGCTCTTGAGTATCTGAGGTACAATTTGAAATCCAAGTCCAGTTTTTTATAATGCCAAGGTCTTTCCCTACCCATTCACTGTACTCTCCTTAATTGCCAACTTAGATAATCTTCCCTTGGTCGGATATGACAGCATATAAATATATCATGTGGCAAATGGCAGCCAGAGGCCCAGTAGATGGGGAACTGGACTTGGAGTCAGGAACTCAGACATTAACAAGTTGTGTTAATGACCTGAGGCAAGTCTTTATTCTCTCTCTCTCTTTGTCTCTCTGTCTCTCTCTGTCTCTGTCTCTCTGTCTCTTTGTCTGTCTCTGTCTCTCTGTCTCTGTCTCTGTCTCTGTCTCTCTCTCTCTCTCTCTCTCTCCCTCAATTTTCTCATCTGTAGAAATGGGGATGATAACCACATCTAATTCCCAAGGTTGTTATGAAACTCAAATGAGATAGTATTTGTAAAGTGCTTAACACAGTTCCTACTGGTGCTTAATAAACGATTGTTCCAGTCCCTCCTCGTATGTGTATGTGTGCGTGTGTATGTGTGCGTGTGCATGTGTGTGAGTGTGTGTGTGTGTGTGTGTGTATTCTCATGGGCATGTTTTCACAAAAATAAGTAACACCATTGACACATTGTTTAAAAAAGTAATTTACAATTACAACAATTATAATTTACAATTACAACAATTTTCAACATTTTTTCTTTTTTCCTTAATAGTATTTCCCCCAAATACTTGTAAAGATAGTTTTTGACATTCATTTTTGTAAAATTTTGAGTTCCAAATTTTTCTGCCTCCCCTCCCCATTCCCTAAGACAGTAAGCAATCTGATATATAGATTATACATGTACAATCATTCAACATTCATTTTTAAAATTGAGGTCAAAATTTTCTCCCCCTATCCCCACCCCCTCATTGAGAAAGCAAGCAATTTGAAAATTTGAATTAATCAAAATTAATTCACTTAATTAATAAAATTGATTATTAAAATTCAAAGACATTCTTTTTAACACAAAGAAAAAATATATATACATCCAATATGTATGTGTGTATGTATATATGTAATATATATATGCATATACACATATGCTGGCACATGTGTTTAAAGCTAAATATATATGTGTGTATACACATAAACTCCATACTATTACTAAATTTAATCCTGCATGGACTCAGGGTGAGAAAACATTCCCTGGAAGTACACTCCACCCAGTTAACTCCTTTGGGTCTCTAGAGTATTATTTAGTTCCTAGAAAAGCTAATTGACCATACTTGTACTCTCGTGCCCTGAGCTAATAGATGAGCAATTCCCTCTCAGGGAGTATTTTACACAGTCTGGCTCAGAGTAAGATTATTATTATTATTACTACTAATAAGCAATAAAAACATTTCTTGAGTGCCAATGGTTGATTGCTGTCCAAGACCAAGCCATAGTCTTTAGGGCTCTGGTGGATTTCTGCAGGGTATGTGATAATGTGTATCTTAAGAAAAATAAAATCTTTTGTCTTCATTTGCTTTTATTCATTTAAGAGAAAACCATCCATAGGGGAGTCAGAACCGATTTCATAATGGAAAAATAGATGAGTGTGGAAAACATTTTAAGTCACAGTGACCTTTAAGCCCTATCCAAGAGGGAAGGTTATAGAGGATCTTAAGACCAGGCTGGGCATGGCACTCAGTCCTGAACTGCACAAAGTCAGATAGCATTAGGTAGTTTTAGAAACTAAAATTTTTTTCACCTAGGACAAAGTCAGAGTGGGGTGGGTTAGGGGGTCAGCAGCACCAAAGAGGAGGCAGGAGACCTGGGAGGGGTGTGATGTTTCCTATAGAGATCAGTCTATGACCCCTCCACCATGGAGGTTGTAGGGAAAATAGGCCCTAGAAGGAGGAATAACCTGGGGACTGGATTCAAGGGATGGAGGCCTGGGAGTGGTCTTGACCCATGTATGGGAGACAAGGTGAAAGGAGCTCCTTCTGACATATTAGTCCACTGGAACAAAGGCCTAGCTGTCCTCTGCTATTTATGGCTCTGATGGCAGGAGGAAGGGGATAGATTAGATGACCTTTGGATGTTCTCAAAATAATAAGAGTTCAGTTCTGGGAAAAAAACTTTTTGGGGGGAAAGGGGAAAAAAGCACTGTTACTTGAGTATGAATTTCTCAAGTCCTGCTTGTACATAAGACACTCGATTGAAAGTGTGATTTTGGAGAGGATGATGGTGAAAGGAACTTTGAATCTGAGATTCTGCGAAATTTGGTCAATTTAAGCCTTGATAATAGAACTGCAGAGAGCGGAGCGAGACAGGCCTCGGCAGAACAGAGACCAAGAGGAAATGAGGCAGGCAGAGGGGGATTTAGCAAACCAGAATCTTGCAGGGAGGGAATTACCAATGCCAATGTCTCCAAAAAGATGATCTTACTTGTAACCCACTAAGCCTATGGAGGAAGGAAGGCTTCATTACATCAGAGCATTTCAGAAACAGAATAATTTATTCTGAGATGAAAGGAACATCACCGGACAACTCAAAAGGATATGAGAATTCAGGGGCAGGATTCTGATTCATGATATAAATATGTCCATAATGGTCTCCTGAAACATACAGAATATTTTGATGTTTGAGCCAGGGTGAGAAGGCATCAATAGAGAGGGAAAGGAACAAGACCTATCATTTTGATGGTACAGGGAACTTAAGCCTTGGTGAAGAATAATCCTGTCAATCTCAGGACCACTGAACCACACGTAGGGATCTCTCTGGGCCCCATACTGACTTAGAAAAACACTTATTCACCTTATCTATGTTTTTTTTGCATCCTTATTTATTTTGTGAAAGATTTCCCAATTACATTTTAACCTGATTCTAGCTGTACTCCAGAATGTTTATTGAGTAGAGGGTGATCTGTGCTTTGGAAGATTATTTGAATAATTTAGTGGAAGATGTGAGGGTATAATGAGCCTCTTCCAAACACTACATAATAAGTCGCATATTTCTGAGCGCTGCTTTGTCAGAGAAATTCCTTCTATGTACAAAGTCAGCTGGTGGTGTGTTTGACATCTCTGGCCTAAAACCTTAAGAGGTTAAATGAACTGTCTGGAGTCACATAGTCAAGATGTAGTCTGAACTCAATTATTTCTGGCTTTGAGGCCAGATTTCTATCCATGATGCCCTAACCACTTCTTAGCACAGAGTTTTACATTCTCTCTTTCTTTTTTTTTTTGAAGGGGGAAGGCAAGGCAATTGAGATTAAGTGACTTGCCCAAGGTCACACAGCTAGTAAGTGTGTGAAGTGTTTGAGACTGGATTTGAACTCAGGTCCTCCTGATTCCATGGTCAGTACTCTATTTACTGTTCTACCTAGCTGCCCCAGAGTTTTACATTCTCAAATGAGAATGCCAACCTTAAGTTACTATCAAAATGTGAGTTATCATCCCTACTATCTAGGCTCAGAGTATTTTTTAAAGTTATCTAAGACCATTCTGAATAAAGACATGTGATGGGGCGCCAGGTATAAGAGTAGGCGGCCACAGGATTCCCCGATTCTCTATATCACTCAAATGAATCACCTTTGAGACTCTGACTAATGCTGGGTAGGGCTGACACTACCCTAGGTTACGATTTCCTAAGGGGAATTGGTATCTTTCCCAAATTTCACAGGTTGATCTGCGGTAGTAGGACAAGTAAAAGTGCCACACTAAGTATTGGGGAAACTCAAGATTTGCTTCCTCCCTGCATAGACAAAGCAGTACTGAGAAATATGTGACTTTCTTTGTAGAGTACAGGAGAGCCTCATTACATCATTAAATTCTCCACTTAGCTATCCAAGTAATCTTCCTAAAATTACATACATCTGACCACATCACCCCCGCCCTACTCAATAAACTCAATAATAGGGAGCCATGGGCTCTCTATTACATCCATCTAATATATACTCTATATAATGTATTATATGTAAATATATAATGGATTAAATATAAATATATAGCTTATATATAAATATATATAAATATAAAATCCTCTGCTTGTCTTTTAAAGATCTTCATAACTTGGGCCCTTCCTACCTTTTTAGTCTCTTGTACCTTGCTTCCTTCCAAATATTCTACAGTCTAGTGACACTGACCTTGAAGTCACAGTGTTCCATTGTGCATGTTAACTGCCTTTACCCCCCCATGCCTAAAATTCTTTCCCTCTTCATCTTGGATTCTTAGCTTTCCTGGATTCCTTCAAATCTCACCTAAAAGCCCACCTTCTACAAGAAAACTTTTCTAGTTTCCCTTAATGCCAGTTAGCCCCTTCACTCTGAAATTATCTCGAGTTTATCCAGTATTTATCTTGTTTGTGGGTGGTTCTTGCATTTTTGTCTACTCTATTAGATTGTGAGTGCTTTTAGAGCAGGGACTTTGCCTTTCTTTCTATTCCCAGGTCTTGCAAGTGTCTGGCATATAGTAGGTTCTTTATACATCCTTGTTGACTTGATATGACTTGACTTTTTTTTTGCTCTTTTTGGAGTGCAATTGGGGTTAAGTGACTTGTCCAAGGTCACATGTCTAGTAAGCGTTAAGTGTCTGAGGTCAGATTTGAACTCAGGTCCCCCTGACTCCAGGGCCTGGGCTCTATGCACTGAGCCACCTAACCTTACCATAGACTTCTTATCACACGGATTCAGGTGATTGAATTGGCTGGTTACTTGCCAATAGAATAATCTCTGTCAAAATCTAATGGCTACACACAATAGAGACGAAGATAACCTTATTCATCATAACATAGATGCTAATAATTCTTAGAGAGGTGAGTATGATACAATGGAAAAAAGGTACCGTGTCTTTTGAAATCTGAGCACCTGTGTTTAAAGCCCAAGGTACTTCCTTTCTCTGGGCTTCAGCTTCCTCATCAGTAAAATAAAGCAGATGATACGACCTCTGAGGTCCCTCCAGTTTTACACATATGATTTTAGGGGAACTGTCCATCTTCAGTTGATGCCTTGGAGTATGACAAAAAAGATCAACTTCAGGGTCCCCACGAGAGGCCACATTTACTCTTATGGGTGGTATAACCCAGAGATGCACCAGTGTTCTGTGATTCTTATGCCAGACCATATTTCTCAGAAGCTGCACATATGGTAAACAAACTTTGCTCCTGGGTCTGCCTCACTCAATTCTCTCCCACAGAGGAAATAGCCCACTCAGAGAGTTCAAAGCCTCCTGACTCCTCGGTAGTGGGGACAATATGTGCCAGCTTAACAGACTTGTTTACACAAAGATTCAGAAAGACTGTCAGCTCAAGTCAGGGCTCAACTCCTCTTCAGCTCCAAAGCTCAGTAAGGGAACAAGGCCCTCTGAAGACTGGTGGTAATGGAAGCCTGGAGAGGACAAAGGAGCAGCAGGAAAGTGGAAGGCTTGGTCTCAAGAGTTTGGCTTTTATGACCTGGCACAGATGAAGTAGATGGTCTCATTTCTGGTTATTATATATTATTACAAAGTATACTGAGTAAGACTATTTAGTCCTGTCTCAGGATACTGCTCTCTTTTCAGTGACTCCATAGCAGTAGAAAAGGTGGTCATTCCTGGACATGGTGCAGTAGATGGAGCATTGAACCTGGAGTCAGGAAGACATGAGTTCAAATCCAGCCTCAGATACTTACTAGCTGTGTAACTTAGGGTAAGTCACTTAACCTTGGTCTGCCTCAATTTCCTCATCTGTGAAATGGGAGTAATAATACCAACCTTCCAGGTTTGTCATGATGACCAAATGAAGTAATATTTAAAAAGTCCTTAAAATCCTCTATAAATTCTAGCTACTATCATCATCATCATTTTCTTGTTTTTGTTATTGTTGTCATGAAGTAAACCTTAGTGTATCCAATAATTTTATTAGTGATTTTCCACAATATAAACCCTTTGGGGTAAGTTGGCATTATTGTGCCCATTTTCAAAGGAAGTGGAGGGGAATGGAGGGGTAAAAAGTCATACCACCATAGCTCTGCTTGTTTCATTTTCCATCCTTTTAGTTTCTAAGGCCAAAACAGGAGGGTGAGCCTTTCGGTTGGTCTTGTGGCTCAAGCATCTTCCCACACCAGTCCATCTTCCATTCATCTGTCAAAGTGACTATAGCTGACCCCTACTTTTAGTCAATAAACTCCAATGGCTCCCTATTACCTCCAGGATCAAAGATAAAATTCTCTATTTGTCTTTTAAAACCCTTCACAGCCTGGTCCCTAATTTTCTAGTCTTCTTACTCTTTATTCCACTCCACATAAGGATACCCAATTTCTTTTCATTCCTCCCCTCCCCCCTAACACCTCACCTCTTCCCTCTGTGCCTTTTCCTGGTTATAGCCCTTGCCTGGAATGCTCTCCCTACTCATATTGGCCTCTTGGCTCCTCTGGCTTCCTTCAAGATTCAACTCAAATCCCACCTTTTACAAGAGGTCTTTCCTAGACACCTCCCCAAACCCCACCTGCTAGTGTCTTTCCTCTGAGAATACTTCCCAATTACACTGTGGATATTCCACATGTACATTTTTTTTTGCATTTGTCTCTCCAATTAGAATGTGAACTCCTTGAGAGCTAAGCTAATTTTTGCTTTTCTTTGTATCCTGCTTAATACAATGCCTTATACATACTAAGCACTTAACAAATGTTTGTTGTTTGTGAACTGACTGGTTTCTGGCACCTGTTACCCTCCCAATCTGAAATAAAACTGGTATGTGAGTAGAGGTAGTCAAATATGGGGACAGACTTGACATGAGGGGCCCAGTCCAGTTCTAGTCCCTAATCCAGAGTCCATGAATAGGATCAACCTCATGTGGGAACTGCTGCCCGGATCTTTGGGCATTCTTGCTAAAGATTTCCAGAGCTGGGGCAAGGCTATATCCATTCAGATTCTAACCCAGAACTGGGAATATTAGGCCTAAGATGAACACTATAGTGAAATACTGTGTTGGATTGAAGACTTGGTACATTTACTAATTCTACCATTACCTCAAGCAATGTGTCTATAACCATCATAGCTCATCTTTCCCACAAAAACTCGTCCCTCCCCATGAAAATCCCCTTTTCTGTCAATAGTGTAATCATTCCCACAGTCACTAAGGCTCAAAATCTGAGTCTTCTCTGACTCATCCTTCCCTTAGTCTCATAGGTCTAGAGCTGAGAGGGAACTCAGAGGCCATCTGATTCAGGCCCTTCATTTTCCAGATGAGGAAATCAAGGCACAGAGAATGTCATTTGCCTAAGATCACTAAAATGGTAAATAATCCCTGGTTTCCTTCACTGGATTGATCAATCCTATTGGTTCTTCCTTCAGGCACTTTCCTGTTTCTGGAATGAATCTATCCTTTTCTATTCTGGCATTACTATATCATTACCACTTTCATTATTTTATTTTTTACTATCTCTTCTCTGGCCTCCTTACCTCTAGTATCTCACCTCCCACTCTATCCTTTTAAGCCATGTGGCTCAAAATCAGCAGACTGATCTTTCTAAAACATTTTCAGTTTTCACAGCAGCTCAAAAATCTGCAGAACAAAGTCCCTATCCTAGAACTCAATAGATTTGATAATTCTATAGTAGATCTCTGTAATGGAAATGCAAATTTAAAGATCTTCCCTGCCCCTAGCTTAAGTGCACCTGGAGCCTGTGGTGGGAGGCTTGTTTTTCAGGAAAGCCCATACCTTGATACTTTGTGATTGGGCAGTGGGTCAAGGAGGTTGTTACATTCTCTGAGCCAGGAGAAGGCTATATAAACTCTGATGAGAGGCTTTACTTTGGGGCTCACTTTGAGAAGTGTTGTGTGATTTGACCAGATGAGACTCTGGGAAGCCATTGTTGAGAGCCCCCCGGCTTTGAAAACCCAGATGTTGATGCTTCCCTCTCTGGTAACTGTGATTTGGTATTGATATAATGGTTGGACAGTTTGGAAGCCTGTCTGTAACTCTGAAGTTCTGTAACTCTGAAGTTCGGGGTGCTGACCATTGTCCCCAGAACTAGGTAATGTATGTTTGTTTGATTAAAGTAAGCTTGTTAACCCATTTTGAGTTGCTTTCCTTTTGAAAAGCAGATCTAAGAACCTGTGTTGGCAGTCACCCTGGGGAAATTGGGGTGCTTGCTGCTACAATCTCCAAACTCATTAGATACTACTTAATAGTCTGGTCAGTCAGCCTGGTCTTCTTGTCTCCAAACTTAACTGTATTTGTTCTTCTTTGGGCAGGAATACTCACTTCCCCACCCCACCACTTAACATTTACTGAATCTTAGATCTCCTAATTCCTACCTTCTCTAGGAAGCCTTACCTGATTATCTCAAATTTATTAGATTCTCCTACCATGCTTACTGACTGTATCCCTTCTTGGATGTTTAGTGGTGGTTATCTTACGTTAATCTGTCCTCCACCTAGACTATAAGTGCTTTAAGTTCTCTTATCTCTGACTATGTGTGTAGACCATAAAAGGCCCTCCATATTTTGATCAATAGTCACAGGCTGCCTCAATCTGCTCTACTTCAGGCTACCTTATGAATGCAAACACTCTTCTTGCAACCACCTAGAATCTTATTCTTGGTCTTTCTCCTCTATATCTTCCACATATTCTTGTTTTATTGAGTCTTTTTTTTCAGAGACTTTCTAAACATGACATCTCTGGTGTGATTTAGAATAAACACCTGCCTGTAGAATAATATGAGCATAGCTTTTGAGCCAGACACAATCTTTGAGATCTTCCAGTGCAGTCCCCTCATTTTACAGACATGACCTGAGGCCCAGAGACATTAAGTAGGTTGTATCAGTTCACACCTTTAGTAAGTGGCAAGCTGGGATTTGAACCCATATTCTATGAATCCACTACATCACATTGGCAAAGCATTACATAAATCATGTCACATCTTAACTTTTTTTTTTTTGCTTTTTGGAGGACAATTGGGGTTAAGGGACTTGCCCAAGGTCACACGGCTAGTTCATCTTAACTCTTAATGATTTTTGCCTTACTAATAATCATGCCTCAGACTGAAAGCTCCAAGAAAATAGAGCCTGGGCTCTTCCTGCATTCTGTGAAGCATCTCCTATATTGTGGACCTTTGATAAATATTGAGCAATGATAATATCTAGTAATCCACTTTATTATTAAACATCTACTGTATTCCAGATACTGTGTTAGGCACTGGGGGTTCAAAGACAAAGAATGAAACAATCATTACTCACAAGGAATTTAGATTAGAATGAGGAAGATAACAAGTACCTGGATAGGAAATGGAGATTAGTTCCCAAGATCCGTGGGTTTTAAGAACATCACAATTCTTTCTTTTTAAAGGTTATATCCCACTATTATGGGCAGCAGGTGGCTCCATAGATAGAATCCATGACCAGGAGTCAAGAAGACTTACCTTCCTGAGTTCAAATATGGCCTCAAGGACTTACTAGCTGTGTGACCCTGGGCAAGTCACTTAACTCTGCCTCAGTTTCCTCAACTTAAAATGAGCTGGAGAAGGACATGGCAAACCATTCCAGTATTTTTGCTAAGAAAATTCAAAATAGGGTCACAGAGTTAAATATGACTAAAATAACTAAGCAACATATCTCATTGTTGGACAAAAGACATTCTGCCAGTTTCAGTAATATCATACTTGTGAAGAAAATGTCATATTGAATGGATAAGGTACTTAACTATGGGTTGGACCACCTTTGATGTTATAACAGTTTAGGCAACAAACAAGATCCTATTTTAGTGACCTGGTTTGATCATAGGGTCATGGATGCAGAGAGAAAAGGGACCTCAAAGGCCATAGAGTCTAAGACTCTTATTTTCCAGATGAAGGAACTTGAAGGCTTGTGACATGTCTAAGGTAAGACAGGAAGTGTCAAAAGTCACATTTGAACCCAGGACCTCTGACTCTAGATTTTATTAGGGTCAAACACCTTACTTATATCCAGCTTACCAGAGAACTAGGTCACTAAAATAGAATCTTCTTTGTTGCCCAGGTTGTTTTAACCTCAAGGGTGGTATACCCCACCAATAATTGCCTTAGCCATTCAATATGCCATGATTTTTTAAAAGTGTTAGTTGCCTTTTGTTTTCAAATAATAGTCATTTCCTGATAAGCCAGCCTCTCCCCACCACACACTAAACACTCCCTTATAAAATGAAAAATAGTTAAGCAAAACTGGCTGACAAAGTCTGACATCATACGCAACATTCCACACCCATAGCTCCCCACTCTCTCTACTGAAAGTAGGGAAGTGGGTTTCATCATCTATTCTCCAGCACCAAGACTGGTCACTGTAATTAATTAGTGTTGTTATTACTTACATTACTATAGTCATTACACATGTTGTTTTCCCGGTTCTACTTTCTTCAATGTGCCACATTTTAGGATTGGGTTGTTTGTTTTTTTTCATTTTGAGTTGAAATAGATAGTGTCTGAGGTCCCTTCTAACTCTGAGGTTCTGTGACTTTTCTTTTACTCCAATTAAATTTCATCTTGTTAGATTTGGCATGACATTCAGTCTACCCTGTTGAGCTCTTTTTGCAATGCATTAGTTATACCTCTTAACTTTGTGTCATCTAAAAATTTGATAAGCATATCATTTTTACCACCATCTAAATCACCGATAAAAATGTTAGCACGTGGACCAGGCACTCCATTAAAGACATCTGTGGAAATTAGTGCAGACCAAGTTAACCAATTCCTAATTCACCTAATTGTGGGGCAGCTAGGTGGCACAGTGAATAGAGCACTGGCCCCGGAGCCAGGAGGACTCGAATTCAAATTCAGCCTCAGATACTTAACACTAGCCATGTGAAGTCACTTAAATGGGCAAGTCACTTAACCCCAGTTGCCCTGCCTTCCTCCCCCCAAAAAGCAAAAAAAAAAAAAAAAAAGAACCCAAAACAAAACAAATTCACCTAACTATAGTATATCTATCCAACACATCTATTGAATACAAAAGATTTTGCCAAGTGTAGGATAACTAATTTATTGGCCTGACCAAAGTTGTAAGAAGACCACAACAACCTGGAACAATGGCCTCAATATAATGGGATGAAATTGATTAGGGATAAATGTGAAGTGCTTAAATGATCTGTTTCACAAGCACAGGATTGGAGAGCCCCAGTTCCTCTGGGGCGAAACTTGAAGAGTTTTGATGAGCAGAAAACTCAATGTGAATCAACCATATGACATAACAACCAAAGCTAATTTAACTTCTGCTTGTTTTTATAGAAGTGAAGGCTCTAGTGCAAAGGAGGTGGTAGTCTTGTCACACTCTGAACATATTCAGACCATATGTGAGTACTACGTCTAGTTCCATGCACCTTGTTATAGGGGAAGGCTATTAATAATGACTGAGACATCCAGAGGAGGGCAACCAGGAGGGTGATGGGACTGGAAACTGTCATATGGATGTCAGCTTAAGAAATCTGGTTTGTTTAGCCTGGAGAAGACTAGAGAGAGAGAGGAGGTACAGGGAAAACAATATAATTAGCAGCTAGGTGGCCTAGTGTATAGAGTACTGGGCTTAGACTAAGGAAGACCTGACTTCAAATCCAATCTCAGATACTTACTTAGGACCTTGGGCAAATCACTTCACTGTTTGCCTCAGTTTCCTCAATTATAAAAAAGTGGAGATAATAATAGCACCCACTCCTCAGGGTTGTTGTGAGGATCAAATGAGATAATAATTATAAAATGCTTAACACAGCGCCTGGCACATAGTGAGTGCTGTATAAATATTAGCTATCATTATTATTAAGATATTTAAAATACAAACATGTAGAAAAGAGAGTTTAACTTAACTCTGTTCCCAGTAGGAAAAACAGAAAACATTGGGTAAAAATGTAGGAGATTACTTTAGCTTGCTAAGATACAACTTTCTAACAATTTGAACTATACCCTGGTGTAGCAGCAAGCACCCCAATATCCCCAGGGTGACTGCCAACACAGGTTCTTAGATCTGCTTTTCAAAAGGAAAGCAACTCAGAATGGGTTAACAAGCTTACTTTAATCAAACAAACACACATGACCTAGTTCAGGGGAAAAAGGTCAGCACCCCAAACTTCAGAGTTACAGAACTTACAGATCAAACAGACAGGCTTCCAAACTGTCCTACCATTATATCAATACCAAATCACAGTTACCAGAAAGGGAAGCATCAACATCTGGGTTTTCAAAGCCGGGGGGCTCTCAACAACGGCTTCCCAGAGTCTCATCTGGTCAAATCACACAACACTTCTCAAAGTGAGCCCCAAAGCAAAGCCTCTCATCAGAGTTTATATAGCCTTCTCTTGGCTCAGAGAATGTAACAACCTCCTTGACCCACTGCCCAATCACAAAGTATCAAGGTGTGGGCTTTCCTGAAAAACAAGCCTCCCACCACAGGCTCCAGGTGCACTTATGCTAGGGGCAGGGAAGATCTTTAAATCTGCATTTCCATTACACCTGGCTTACCTCAGGAGACAGTAAATTCTCCCATGCTATAAATATCACATATAGTGTGAATAAATGTGTGATATATAGATTGATATATGATAGAGTCCTGGGCCCTCTCATCTTCTTGAGTTCAAATCTGACCACAGATACTTACTAATTGTGTGACCCTGAGCAAGTTACTTAACCCTGTTTGCCTCAGTTTCCTCATCAGAGAAGGAAATGGCAAACCACTCCAGTACCTTTGCCAAGAAAACCCAAATGGAGTAGTTACAGTCAGACATGAATGAAACGACTGAACAACAATATATACATATATGAGTGTACATATAAACATGTGCACATATACATACTACATACACACACATATGTGTGTGTATGCCACCCCCTCCAATACAATGGAAGTTTTTTGAAGGTAGGAGTTGTTTCATTCTGTCTTTAAATCCTCAGCACCTAATACCAGAAGAAACATAAGTTCCTGTTAGGTATTCAATTATACCTTTTTTTTTCTTTTTTTTGCTTTTTGGAGGGCAATTGGGGTTAATCGACTTGCTCAAGGTCACACGGCTAGTTAAGTGTTAAGTGTCTGAGGTCGGATTTGAACTCAGGTACTCCTGACTCCAGGGCCAGTGCTCTATTCATTGTATCACATAGCTGCCCCCTGATTATAAAGAAGGCCAAGTGAGACATTTGTGTGTCAGAGCATAAGGTCTGCAGGGATCTGTTGGTAGGTAGGTAGGTAATACAATGGGCAGAATGCTGGACTTGGAGTCAGGAAGACAGAGTTCAAACATAGCCTTGGACACTTTCTATCTGTGTGACCCTAAGCAAATCACTTAACCTCTATTTGCCTCAGTTTCCTCTTCTGGAAAAATAATGGCATCTGCCTCTCAGGGTTGTTGTGAGGATCAAATGAGATTTTTGTAAAGCACTTTATAAGCCTTAAAGCACAGTAGAAATGTTTTATTTTGTTTTCAGTTCCAAATTCTCTTCTGGTCTCTATCCCTTCCCCATCAATTGAGAAGGCAAGAAATATTATACCTATTATATATGACACCATGCAAAACATATTTCCACGTTAGCCATGTTGTTTTTTTAAAAAAGCAAGAAAAACTAAAAAGAAGGGAAAAATGCTTTGATTTGCACTCAGAGTTCATCAGTTCTCTCTCTGGAGATGACATTTTTCATCATGAGTCCTTTGGAATTGCTATGGAGCATTGTGTTGATCAGAGTCTTTCACAGGTGACTATCATTACAATATTACTATGTACTTTGTTCTCCTGGTCCTGTTCAATTCACTTTGCATCAGTTTGTATATCTGTTCTTATTTTTTTAAAACTATTTCCTTCATAATTTCGTACAACACCATAACATTCCATCATAACCATATACTTATTCAGTCATTCTCCAACGGATGGACATCCTCTCAGTTTTCAATTCTTTGCTACCATGAAAAAGAGATAGTATGGGTCCTTTCCTTTTTATTTGATCTCTTTGGGGCATGGAACTAGTCATGGTATTGCTAGGTAAAAGAATATGTGCAATTTTATAGCCCTTTGGGTATAGTTCCAAATTGTTCTAAAGATTGGTTGAACGAGTTCACAGTTCCACCAACAAAGCATTCATTAGTATACCTATTTTTCCACATCCCCTCTAGCATTTGTCATTTCCTTTTCTGTCATTTTAGTCGATCTAAAGGGTGTGAAGAGGTACGTCAGCATTGTTTACTTTGCATTTATTTATTTGTGATTTAGGGCATTTTTATATGACTATTGATAACTTTTATTTCTTCTTCTGAAACTACCTGTTCATATCCTTTGATCACTTTCAATTGGGGAATGACTCTTATTTTTATAAATTGGGCTCAGTTCCCTATATATTTAAGAGATAAGACCTTTATTGGAGGAAATTGACATCAAAATTCTTTTTTTCCGTTTTCTGCTCTTTTTAATTTTGGTTGACTTGATTTTATTTGTGTAAAAACTTTTAGTTTTAATATTGCTATATAAATGTTAGGTATTATTATTGCTGCTGGACACTTTCCTCTATATTTCCCTGTGATGTCTTATGTGCTATACCATGCTATAGGCTGCCTGGGGTCTTGGACAAAGAACTATTGAAGGGATTTCGCTGATGGAAAAAAATCTTTGAAGTATATTTCTCTGATACAGGTCTCATTTCTTAAATATTTAGGGAACTGATTCAGATTTATAAGAATAAGAGTCATTCCCCAATTCAATGTCAAAGGACATGAAAAAGTAATTTTCAAAGGAAAAAATTCAAGCTATCAATAGCCCTATGAAAAAATGCCCCAACCACTATTAATTAGAGAAATTTAATTTATTTTTTTTAGTATTTATATATATTTGAAACATTTAATGTTAAGACCTCGAATTTCAGATCCATTTCCTTCCTCCCTTGTCACCCATTTCCTCTGGGGAGATAAGTAATTCAGTATATGTTGTACATGTCTAGCTATGCAAAACATTATCATAGTAGATATATTGTACAAGGCTGCTTATAATTCCCTCCCACTCATCCCACCCCCCCCACCTGGTCCATTCCCTACATGATCCTGTCCCTCTTCTATAGTGGGTACTTCCAACCTCCCCTCCCGCCAAGGATGCCCCCCCATCCATCATCCCTCCTCTCATCCCCCTTCCCCCTATTCTGCTGCAAGTTGAGATATCCCATGTAGTATGTATGTCAAGAGAAATTTAATTTAAAACAACTCTAAAGTTCTACCTCATACCCATTAGATTGGGGAAATTGATAAAATGACAAATGTTGGAGGAGCTGCAGGAAAATAGGTACAATAATGCGCTGTTGGTATAGTTATGAATTGGTCTAACCGTTCTGAAAAGCATTTGAAACTGTGTCCCCAAAGTTATTAAACTATGAATACCCTCTGATCCAGTGATACTACTATTAGGCCTATCCCCCTAAAAGAGATTAAAGAATGAGAAAATGGCCCACATACAGGAAAAAACAGGTAAGGAAGCAATCAAGCAAGACAGTTTTGAAAGTAACATAGAATTTATTGTAAACTTTTTTTTAAAAAGCATCTTGGAAAAGAGATGAATTGACATCAATTAGCTTTTTGAAAAATATATAACATTTTATTTCTCCCCAATTACAAGTTAAAACAATTTTTAAATATTTTTTTAAAGTTTTGAGTTCCAAATTCTATTTTTACTTCTCTTCCTCCCCTCCTCCCTCCCTGAGATAGTAAGCAATCAAATATAGATTATACTTGCGAAATCATGTGAAACATTTCTATATTATTCATTTTGTTACAAGAAGACTCAAATAAAAAAAGAATCAAAGAAAGAAAGAAAGTGAAAAACATTAATTAGCTTCTTAAAAAAAGGAATATTATTAACAATGTCACCTAAGCCAAGGGTTCATTCTCCCCTCTGCACATACATGGTCCCTGGAGAAAGTAGATTTTAGAGCCCAAAGGTAGGGAAGACATAGGTCTCAAAGATCCCTCTTGATGCAAGTTTTTTTCTCACTTTGAGGGTCACCCCTTTGCTCCTCAGGGCTGGCCCCTTGCAGGTTCATGTATCTTGGCCAATAGGTCAATCTACTACTAGGCTGAGTCAAACAGGTTGTTTGACTATTGTACAAACTCCTCACCAGACTCGGCTGCTATTGTTGGGAGAACCCCTTGTGGCTTTGATGGATCTCCTGGTCTCATTGGTCACATAACCATTCCCTTCTCAGATTACTTGTTCGCTTAAGAACAGAATAGAAAAAACACAGAGAGAGAAACAGATATTATATGTTCACAAACCCATAGTGGATGAGTAGGAGATAAGACTGCCATTGTTCCTCCCTCAGGTAGCTCAGTTAAGTTATTTGCCTCCTGCCAAGAAGACAATCACAAAAAAAGATCAAGGGAAATGCCTAACTGTCTTTATTCTGTGTGTATATATTTTAAACTTACTTCTGGATCAGTAATTCCTAAGTCATCGGTCCTACCATCTTCTTAGCCAACCAAAAGACTCTTTACCCTCACACAGTATGAGATCTTCTGTTATTTATGGATGGTAGAAAGATCACCAAGCCTCGGCTTTTTTTAGCTAGAACCAAGCAGGGGATATCTGTGCACATTCTTCAGGAAGTGTGCATCTCACTATATCTCAAAGTTGGGGCCCTCATTGTTTATTTCCCTATTATATTCATTATCCTTTTTATTTTATTTTATATTTGTGGAATAAAACAAGCATTTCCATAACATAGTATTATAAAAATGTGATCGCACATGAAACTGCAAATCTATCCTATACAAATTGCTATTCCTTTTAAATATATAATAAAGTCATCATACAAATTTATTTTTTTCTTCCCTCCCCAAACCCCTGTCCTAGAGATGGTTACCATTATACATGTAAAATTATACTACATAAACTTCTGTTTATCATATTGCTATTACTGTATACAATGTTCTCTTGGTTCTGCTCATTTCACTCTTCATTATTTTGTCCAAGTCTTTCCATGTTTTTCTAAGATTTAATTCCTTGGGCATAATTCTAGACTATTCTCCAAAATGGTTGGATCAGTTTACAATTCCACCAACAATAAATTAGTGTCCTGATTTTTCCACATCCTCTCCCACATTTGTCATTTTTCCTTTCAATCATTTTAGCCAATCTGGTAAGTATAAAATGATATCTCAAAGTTTTTTGAATTTGCATGTCTCTAATCAATAGTGATTTAGAGCATTTTTATATGATGATAAATTGTTTTGATTTCTTCATTTCCAAAGCTGATTAGGGATAAATGAGTTCTAAAATGTTAATAGCAACTCTCTTTGTGATGTCAAAGAACTGGAAATTGCAGGGATGCCCTTCAATTGGGTAATGGCTGAGTAAGTTGTAATATATGATCGTGATGGAATACTACTGTGCTATAAGAAATGATGAGTTTAATGACATCACTTATCCTTTGACCCAGCAGTCCCACATCTAGAAATACACCCCAAGGATGTCAAAGAAGACTATTTCTCAAGGAAATCAAAGGTCAAATATATACCAAACTAGTCATAACAGTATTCTCTGTGATAGCAAAGAACCGGAAACACGAGTGGCCATTGATTGATAGTGTCTTTTTTTTTAATGGTATGTGAATGTAATGGAAATATAGTTTAAAAATGAGTAGTAAGAAATGAATATGAGGATTTCAGAGAAATGTGGAAAGATTGGTATGAACTGATTGGTACTTGCACTCTAGTAATGGAAATATCATCAAAGATCCTAGAGAAGAAATAAGGAAATATATCTCCTGCCTTGGGACATAGAGGTAGGGGACTACCAAGAAAGACTCTCATATACATTATCAAAAAAGATTTCTCTATGGATTTTGTGCCTAATTGTTTTTCTCTGTCAAAAGGAAGGAAGGAAAAAAGGAAAGAAGGAAGGAAGGAAGAAAAATAACTTTTTTTTACCTGAACAGAATCCTGATTTTTAAAATTAAATTGAATTTATTTTTTTGTTACATTTTAAGTTCCTGTTTCCCTCCCTCCTTTCCTACTCCATACTAGAGAAGACCACTATTTCACACACACACACACACACACACACACACACACACACACACACCCCTCACACATGCATGCATGTGATATACACAGATATATGTAAAACCATATTATGCATATTTCTATTTATTGGTTCTTTCTCTGGAGGTAGATAGCATCTTTCTTCATAGATCCTTTGTAGTTGATTTGAGCATTTATAATACTCAAAATAACTTGGTCATTCACAGGTGTTCTTCAAACAATATTGCTGTTATTATATACAATGTTCTCTTGGTTCTGTTCATTTCACTTCATTATTTTATGCAAGTCTTTCCATGTTTTTCTAAAATCAACCAGCTCATCATTTCTTATGGCACACAAAACAAACATTTATTAATCATTTGTAATACACAAGACATTGTGCTAAGCCCTTTACAACTGTTATTTTATCCTTCCATTTGATTCTGTGAGGTATATGCTATTATCCTCATTTTTCATCTGATGAAAATGAGGCAGACAGAGGTTAAGTGACTTTCTCAGGTTCACACAGCAAATAAGTATCTGAGGTCAAATTTAAATTCAGGGCTTCTTAACTCCAGATCCAGTGTCCTTATTGACCTAGTTACTTTTCAAGGGAGCATCCATTGTAGAGGATTTTGTTATAAAGCAAAAAGACATCAGTTTTTTAAAAAATAAAGTCAATCAGCTTATGATGAAAAATGTTCTGCATCTCCAGAGAAAGAATTGATGGAATCTGAATGCAAATTGAAGCATACTTTTTCTCGGGGTTTTTTGTCTGTATTTTCTTTCTCAGCATGACTAACATGGAAATATGGTTTGCATAGCTGCACATATATAACCTGTATTAAATTGCTTGCCTTCTTAATTGGGAGGGGAAGGAAAGGAAGGAGAAAATTTGGAACTCAGAAATTTTAAAAACTAAATGTTAAAATTTGTTTTTACATGTAACTGGGGGAAAATTTTTTAAAATGTTGTAAAGATCAATCAGGAAAGAGTGAAAAGATTGTTGGAGGGACAGATAGGTGGCACAGTGGATAGAGTACCGGCCTTGGAGCCAGTGTTCAAATCTGGCCTCAGACACTTGACACTTAGTAGTTTTGTGACCCTGGGCAAGTCAGTTAACCCTGATTGCCTCATCAAAGAAAAACAACTGCTGGGTAACATTGAAGTCCTAGGTATTGTAGATCCAGTTGGTTGTGTGACTTTGACCAGTAGAGTTCAGAAGCTTCCTGAGTAGGAATGGAGAAGGCAGATAGGAAGAGGACTACAGAGTTGGGGTATGGAAAGGAATTCCAGCACTAAGACAAGCAAGTGAGAGATCCAAGTGTAGAGGACAAAATAAAGTTGAACTGGTTGAGCATAGGGGTCAGAGGCTTCTAGATAGCTCAGTGGATAGAGCACTGGGCCAGTTCAGACCTGACCTCAGACACTTACTAGCTGTGTGGCCTTGAGCAAGTCACTTAACTTCTACTTGCCTTAACCTACTGGAGAAGAAAATGTCAACCACCCCAGCATCTTTGCCAAGAAAACCCCATGGGAATTATTGGTGTGCTAATGGTCTACAGGGTCATGAAAAGTTGGATGTGACTGAAAGATAACAAAAGTGTAAGGATCAAGATTTGGAAGGGAGGGAAATGAAGCGAGAGCAGGGATGAAGTCTTGGGAAAGCAGGGAGGAATGGATAATTTATAGGTTGCAGTGAGGAGAAAGGGTAGATTTTGTATGAGTCAGCCACAGGGAGAGGGGAAAGTCAGGAGGTTATGGTCAAATACAAAATACAAATACCAAAATATCAGCTACGGATTGTGGAGGCGAAATTGTTAGAAAAGATGATGAAATAAAGAGTATGACCATTTCTGTCTGCAGGTAAGGTGGAGTGAAGGTGCAGATATGAAAGTTGAGGATACTAAAGAATGGGGAAGGAAGGGCATTTGAAGGGACCTCAGCATGGAAACTGAAGTCTCCAAGTTTAAAGGCAAAGGTTAAGGTGGATAAACAAACTATGATCCAAGTATTGAATTCCTTGAAAAAAGCTGGGAAAGGTCAAGAGAAAAGGTACAAGGATCTAGACCTCCAATTGGCACAGTGGATAGAGTGCCAGGCCTGAAGTCAGAACTCGTCTTCCTAAATTCAAATCTGGCCTTAGACACTAACTAGCTGTGTGACCTTAGATAAGTCACTTAACCTTGTTTGCCTCAGTTTCTTCATCTGTAAAATGAGCTGGAGGAGGAAATGGCAAACCACTCCAGTATCTTTGATGAGAAAACCCCAAAAGCAGTCAATGAGAATCAGACAATACTGAAAGGATTAAACAGCAACCAGGATTGAGATAGGTTACATAGTTGGAAGGAGTGAACCTCAAAGGATAAGGGATTAATCACTGTAAGTGTTAGGGGAAAGGTCTGGAAGTGACAGTGAAGGGCAAGAAACACATCCATTCCTCTTCCTGGCCTAGCAGTAGGGGGTGGTGAATGAAAGAAAGGCCATCTAGTATTAGAGAAGATAGACTGAGATGAAATTATCTTCTTGGTGGGAGATGGGGAGGGAGGTTTCCATAATTTCAAGACGACTAAAGGAATATAAGAGGGAGGGATATGATGTGACAAGCAATTAACAACAGGGTGGGTTTCCCTGGGGTTCAATGAAAGAAAGGATAGAATGTGTTAAGGACATGGCAGGGACAGGACTGACATGGATGGGTATGAGGAAGCCAGAGTGGTAACTTGAGAAGCTTTCATAGGTAACCTATGACTCTGAATCACAGAGATTCTAAGTACAGGAGAAAGTGTATTAGCCATAATACAGCAGCTTATCAGGCCCATCCCAGTAGCAATGGTGCTTTTGGATTTGATTATCATTCCCTGAGTAAGCAAAAGGCGGAAGGTAGGGTAGGAGCCAGGGGAAAGGTGACTCCATAGATGGCAGGACACCTTGGAGCATAACCAATATATTGTGTGACAGAATTAATATGCAAGGAGATTCTCAATAGAGTGGAGCAATGGGCTGAATATTGGCTGGTGATCAGGGACATGGGTCAGAGGTCAGATAGGACCAGACCTGAGTGTGAGACCCTGCCAATTGGAGATAAATGAGGAGGATTGGTCCCTTTGGCAGAGCCAGAGTCATAGAACCCAGGTAGTGAGAGGCCTGCTTTCTAGACCTTTAATAGTTAATGAGCAGTAGATTTATATTCCCTCTCTCTAGTAAGGAAGAAGAGGGTGACAGATCTATGTTGGCTGAATTTTTACACACATATCCTTGGCAGGAGTTTGTGGGAGAGAGGCGGTAAATCTCTTGGAGAGAAGAATAGCGGGTTTTCTTTAGCCTGCAATTCTATAAATGGATTCTTGTTTCAGCTTATTTAACTAGGAAAGTACCCTAAAACACTAAAAGCTCAAGCCACTACGATTTTATTTTTTCATTATATTTATTTTTATCACTTTATTTTATTTTTTATTTATAAGATAAATTTTATTTATTACTTTGAATTTTACATTGCAATCAACCATTAAGTATTTATTAAACACCTAAGTGTATGCTGCATGTTATGTTATACCCTAGGGGATACAAAGTAAAAAATGAATCCCCTGAAGAAAGCTTACATTCCACTGGACATTTCTTTATTTCTTTTTTTCCGTCAGTACCAAGTCACTTTATTGGGATGTAAGTGATGGTAGTTTTTTTGGTATAGATTATGAAAAGGTCAGATAACCAAAATATGCATGTACTGAAAGACAGTAGGAGTCACACCCACAGTTCCCAGTTTCCACTGGACATTTCTGATTATCTCCCCATCATATCTCACATCTCACTTGAGCGGCCAGATTCCACCTACTCTCTTGTAACAAAGAAAAACAATGAAGCAAAACTAACTGATACAATGACTGATGTTTGACAACCTAGGCAACGCTGTCTTCCCATGGTTCCTTACTGATATGCCAACAGAAGGGGAGTGAGTTCCGTTATCTCTTCTCTGGAACCAATACTGGTTTTTCAGTTACTCAGTCTGCCTTCCTTTTGAGTGTTCTTTTCATTTCCATTATTGTAGTTATTGTTCTCTTGGTTCAGCTTATTTGCCTATTATCTGTTCACATAGACCTTCCCATGTTTCTCTGAATTCCTCAGCTATCATTTCTTACAGCACAATAGCATTCTATTACATTCACATACTGCAGTTGGTTTAGCCATTCTCCAAATGACAGGCATCTTCTTTGTTTCCAGTTCTTTGTTGCCACAAAGATACTGCTATAAATATGTGTTTATATCTCCATATGTAGGGCATCCCAAAAGTCTTGGTGCAGTTTTAAACTTTAATAACTTCAGAAGTATAAGTGCTTCAGACTTTGAAAAAAATATTTAGAAGGTAAATAGAGCACCAACCCTGGAGTCAGGAGGATGAGTTCAAATGTGGCCTCAGACACTTAACACTTACTAGCCCTGTGACCTTAGGCAGGTCACTTAACCCCAATTGCCCTGCCTTCTCCCCTCCAAAAAAATATTGATAGGGTTCTTACTAAAATTTGATTTAATCATCATCTTGTTCTATATATCACTCTAGTTAATATTTGAACTTTGTAAAATTTTTCATCATGTGCTGTTCTGTGACTAAAAGGATTAAATTTTAAGTCTAGACTCAAGATCATCCAAAGAGGGAAGTTTTGAAGCATATATAAGTGTTTTGCTATAACACCATAAAAACAGTCTAATGGAGAGGGATCAGATGATAGTCCACAAAAGGACTTCCTCTACCAATCCATTGGTCTGATAAAATGTCATCCAGAATATTTTGCAATATATATTTTTCTTTGCAATATATGACTAGAAGTAGAATTATTCAGTCAAAGGGAATAAACACTTTGGTTTTCTTACAAAATGCAAAACTGTTTTATGAAATAGTTGGACCAATTCATAGCTCCAACAGCAGTATATTGGTGTGCCTATCTTCCCACAACCCCACCAACAATAACTTTTAAAAATTTGTTTATCCTTCCTCCTTTGCAGGTGCTGAGTAGAAAACTCACGGTTGTTTAAATTGCTATTTCTGATTATTAGAGATTTAGAGCATTTTTGCACATGATGATTCATAGTTTTCAGTTCTTTGGAAAATTCGCCACCCCCCAACTTTTTGACCACTTATACACTGTTCACAACATAGGACCTCCTCTGGGATCACTCTTTAAGCCCTAACTTTCACTGGTCAATTGGGTTCTCAGAGGGTGGCTAATTATGTATCTGCCTCAGAGTTATAGGAGTATCCCTGAAGGCCATTGGAATATCTAACCTTGTAGCTCCTGAGCCCCCATGCCGTGGGCTGCTCAGTGTCCAGCACTTAGCATGATTTGGAGACGTGAATAAGAAATGACCAGGCCATGTGGGTAGTTCAAGGAAGAATGATGAACTCCATTTATTGATTCCCAGAACAAAGGTTTTATAGAGCAAGGAGACAAAGGAAAGGATGGAAGGGATCTCAAGTATTCATATCATTATCTTAGTCTATTATATCCTGGAAGTAGCATGGCAGTAAGGCCTTTTGTTCTCTAGGTGCCAGAGAGTCTTAGAAAAAGTCAGTTACCTCCTTTCTTATGCAGTCACATCACAAAGGATGCTCTTGAGAACTGGCTTCAAGGCCTGATGCCAGAGCTGCGTCATCAAGTACATCTGCATAGGAACTGACCACCTAAGAATTGAAATATTTAGGTTTTGAACAACTAAAGTTTTGGGGCAGAGCCTTAGATCTAGGCCTCAGGTACCTCTTAATGCAGCCGCAGTCATAAATGGATACAATTGAGAGCAGACTTCAAAGCTGAAGCGCAATCCTCAAAAGACATCACGTTTAGAGCTGGCCACCCAAAGATACCTGAGTGCAGAACCAGATAGAAGTCCTGGCTCAGGCCTCTGGTTCCCAACACCCCCACCCTATACTATATTTATATACTATATACTTATACTATACTTATACACCCCCATCCTATACTATACTTATGTACTATATACTTATACTATACTTATTTATAGTATATTTATAGTGTATTCTCCATTATCAATATGTAAGACTCTATTAGCTTTTAGAAGAGATTTCCTTTTTTTTAAATTTACTTTTATTTTACAACATTCGGTTCCACAGTCCCTTGAGTTTCAAATTTTCTCCCCTTCCCCTCCCCCTAATCATAGCGGCATGCACTCAAATATAGGATCTACAAATATCTTTATATTAATTATTAGGTTGTAAAGAATAATTGTAACTGATAGAATGATCAGTGGGAAAGAGGAAACAAAACAAAACAAGAAAAAGAGACACAGCAAGTAGTTTGTTTCAATCTGCATTCAGACTCCACATCTGTTTCTCTGGATGTGGATATCTCTTTTGATCATGAGTCCTTTGGAGTTGTCTTATAACCTAACATTGCTGAGAGGAGCCCAGTCTATTGAAGTTAGTCGTCACACATACATTGTGTCTGTAGTGGTGTATAGATTTCTCCTGGTTCTGCTCTTCTCACTCAGCATCAGTTTATATAAGTCTCTCCAGATTATTATGAAGTCTGTCTGCTCCTCGTTTCTTATAGCACAGTAGTATTCTATTACATTCATATACCACAACTTGTTTAGCCATTCCCCAATTGATGGGCATCTCCTTGATTTCCAATTCTTTGCTACCACAAAAAGAGCCACTATAAATATTTTTGTACATACGGGTCCCTTTCCCACTTCTATGATCTCTCTGGAATATAACCCTAAAGGTGATATTGCTGGGTCAAAGGGTATGTACTTATTTATAGCCCTTTGGGCATAGTTCCAGATTGTTCTCCAGAATGGCTGGATCACTTCACAACTCCAGCAACAATGCGTTAGTGTTCTAATTAGAAAAGAGATTTCTTAAAAAGGTATAGAAAGGACAGTAATTACAAAAATATTTCCCTAGATTTCCAAGGGACATACTCTCCCTTGGCATATACAAGGCTCCTGGAGAGGGTAGGCTCATATTTAAACTACAATGATTGGGAGGTATACATGTACAGAACATGTGTGGTAATTTTCCTGATTGCTAACCCTGGAAGTTTTTTCTCCCTTCATGGAGTATTCAAGAGGTTTTCCCTTGGATACAGCTGTGCTCTGAGGATTGGTGCCTTTCTAGAATCTATAGACAACATTTCTCTTGGTCACAAGGGGTCATGGTCCCTGAAGCTGCCCTCTTCCTTGGGGGACTGACTTTCCAACTAGCAATGCATTCTTTATTGTCAGCCACTACTGCCCCCAACATACCCTGCTAGCTATTTCAATTTCTTGTGGGAATTTTAATAGCTCTGATGCATCTTTTAAAAAAATTTATTTTGTTTTTAATTTATGGAATAAAATAAGCATTTCCATGACATAGTACAATAAAAAAGATGATTGCACATGAAACTGCAAATCTGCTATGCATAACTTGCTATTCCTTTCAAATATGTAACAAAATTATCATGTAAATTTCTTTTTTGCTTCCTTCCCTCCCTTGCCCTGGAGATGGCTACTATTAGACACAAATAAGTATTTTATATATATATATATATATATATATATGTAAAATGTACTTCTATAGTGGGAAAAGGACTTGTATGTACAAACATATTTATAGCAGCTCTTTTTGTGGTGGCAAAGAATTGGAAATTAAGGGGATGCCCATCAATTGGGGAATGGCTGAACAAGTTGTGGTATATGAATGTAATGGAATACTATTGTGCTATAAGAAACGAGGAGCAGACAGACTTCATAATAACCTGCAGAGACATATATAAATTGATGCTGAACGAGGGGAGCAGAACCAGCAGAACTTTTCACACAATTACAGACATATTATATGTGCGATAACTAACTTTGATAGACTGGGCTCCTCTCAGCAATACAAAGTTAGAAGACAACTATGATAGAAAGGGATGATAGAAAGGGATATCCACATCCAAAGAAAGAACTACAGAGTCTGAATGCAGATTGAAGCAAACTATTTCTCTCTCTCTTTTTTGTTTTGTTTTGTCCTTTTTTTCTCATTGTTCACTCCATTGGTTATAATCCTTCTTTACAACTTGACTAATGCTCAGTGTGAAAGTACTTGTAGAACCTATATGTGATTACATGCCACCATGGGGGGAAGGGGAAAGGAAAAGGAGAGGGATAAAATTTGAAACTCAAGGGATTGTGGAACTAAATGTTGTAAACTAAAAGTAAATAAATTTAAATTTTAAAAAAATGTACTTCTATTTATCTGTTCTTTCTCTGGATACAGAGTCTTTATTCATGTGTCCTTTTCAGTTAATTTGAATATCTATAATAGACAAAATAACTTATTTGCTTAAAGTCATTCTTAAAACAATGCTGCTGCTACTGTATAATGGTACAACTCTAGGGGCAGCTAGGTGGTGCAGTGAATAGAGCACCAGGCCTGGAATCAGGAGGACCTGAGTTCAAATCCGACCTCAGACACTTAGCGCAAAAATTAGCTATGTGACCTTGGGCAAGTCACTTAACCCCAACTGCCCTCCAAAAAGCAAAAAAAAAAAAAAAAAAAGTGGTGCAACTCTTGATCACCTAGGCACTCCCTTTTCAGAATACTAATTCACTTTACTTTCAAATACCACATATGTACAGTCATTTCTGAAAAAGATGGGCACTCACTTTGTTTCCTATGCCTTGCTCCTACAAAATGATCAGGAGAGAATGAACACAAAAGAAACAGAGGTCACGTGGGCTCGTGGAGACACTATGACTAGTTGGGAGAAAAGCAGCTGCCATAGGTAGTGTATATACCACTATATACCACCAATGTAGTGGTATATACCAATAGTAGTGTATATACCAATATACCACCAGCCACCATCAAGGCAAAGAAGCAAAGGGGTCAGGTCACTTCTTTTGTATATATAGTTGGGTCAGGCTTAGCAACTCATGTGTCATCAGTCCTTCTGGCTCCTCAGCCAACCAGAAGACTCTTCATCATCACATAATCCCCATCCCCAGATGGAGACTCTGTTGGGTTGGAGCCAATGAGGGAATGAGTATCTGTGCATTCTATGTATATAAGCCATGGAGAAGGGGCAATCCAAGCATGCTCTGAGGACTGACTGGGCCCTCACTGGCCAGTCCTGTCATGGTACCTAAATAACTTGGATACCAGACTTTTAAATACAATTTCCTTTACAAAAATTGTTTCAGAAACACACCTATTGAGTCACATCAGCTTCATGGGTAACAAATTTGCTTCTGCTGATGAGAGAAATGAGCCTCTGTGCCTTCCAAAGCCTCCAAAATCCATTTCTAACTTAGGAGAATAGGCAGGCATCCAATTTTCAGAGCTTCTAGAGAGAATAGAGTGACTTCCTTCTGTCACACTAGAGAAAGGACTTTTCTGACCTTTATCGGGAAGTGTCTCACCTCTAAAAGGTGAGAATTTCACTACTTTTGTGTGACTTTTTGTTTCCCTTGCTTGTGGCCATGACCATTATGCTTACAGGAAATCAGAAAGAAACCATGACCCAAGGCTGTATGACTGATCGCTCTGACTCCCAGGGTCTTCTGCTGATCATACTTTTTATGCCGAAGTCTTCTGCTTGCTCTTCTGGGAACCTGGGGAGCCAAACTCAGGAGGAGGTTTGGGGGGGGGGGTAGAGAGGAAAGTGTGTTCTGTTACCAGTGATTTGTGCTTTGCCAAGCAAGGATCAAAGGCTTTTAGATTGAGGGCTAGAAGAGACCTTTAGAGTCATGGCTAACCACCACACTTCAAAGAAAAGGAAACAAATCCATGAAAAGTATATGATTTGTTCAAGGTGACATAGATAGTAAGTTTCCTAGGAAGGATTTGAACCTAGATTCCCTTACTGCAGATTCTATTCAGTTTCCATTTTGCCATTCTGGAGAGCTTTTAAATGACCCCAGTCAATTCAGCAAACAATCAACAAACATTTATTAAATACCTACTATGTGCAGAGTTCCCTGCCACCTGAGAGCTTATTCTGGTAGTGAAACACAGATAGATACCCCAGTATTATAGGGTAAGTTCATTAGAGAATTATAGAACAAAACTCCAAGTGAGAAATAAAAGACAAAGTCCTCACCGGCTAAGGTGACCCTCTTTGGCAGTCCCTCTGTCACAGAGATGGCCTTTCCCTGTGGTCCTGAGGCTCCTCAGCCAAGAACTTGGAAATCCAGCCCAAGTGATTTACTGCCTGGGGAAAGTAATTTAATCTCACTGCCTCAGTTTCCTAATTTATAAAATGGGGTTAATAATACCTGAGAAGTGGGGGTGTTGTAAAGATTAATTAATGTCTATAAAGGGCTTTGAGATGCACAGATGAAAGGGCTTCTGTATGGTAAGTACAAAGTATATTATCACCCTTATTACTTCCTTTAGCTCTAATCTTCTCTACTAGTCACACTCCCCACAAGCCACAGTTAAAGAAAGAGGTGGACTTTTTGTGTTGAGGGTGGAGGATGTGATGTGGGCTATTACTCAGGCTGGAGTCTCCTCTCCACGTGAGGCAACATGGTGTCATGAAAAGGACTCTGGATTTAGAAGCAGAGAACCTGGGGTCAGATCCTGCCCTTACCAGCTAGTACCTGTATGACCCTGAGCACCTCTTAAATCTGTTTTTTCCTCTGTTAAAAAATAAATAAATAAAAGAGTAGGGCAGCTAGGTGGCACAGTGAATATAGCTCCAGGTGTGGAGTCAGGAAGACCTGAGTTCACACCCAGCCTTAGACATTAGCTGTGTGACCCTGGCCAAGTCACTTAATCCTGTTTGCCTCAGTTTCCTCATCTGTAAAATGAGCTGGAGAAGGAAATGGCAAACCTCTCAAGTATCTTTGCCAAGAAAACCCCAAATGGGGTCACAAAGAGTTGTATATGACTGAAAAATGACTGAACCATAACAAATGTGAGGCTTGAGTCAGATGACCTTCAGGATGCCTTCCAACTTTAAATCTATGATTTTATGAACATAAAATAAGTGATAAGGCCACATGGTGACAGTAGGGGCTCAGAGGCCCAATACCCTTGGGAAAATTTTTCAGCATTATTGACAGTTTGCTGGAAAAGCAATTCTCAGGCTCTGAATCTTCAAGCTTTTGACAGCATAGAGCAATAGATGGATTTGGAAACTTGAGAAAGGTCACGTTTTTTTAAAAGTGTGCATAGCTCAGGCAGCCAGTCCCAGGCCAAGCCTTTGACACCCACCACACCCATGGTGCCCTTAGCAAGACAGGCAGCCACCTCCTATTTTTCTTCCAGTCCAGCTGCCCCCCATGCTTTGCAGGACTGGGCTGCCTTCACCTCTCCTTCCAAGTGGCAACAGGAATATGATGGGGTCCGATAGACTCCCTCACACTCAGCTCTTCTAGCAAACTCTTCCCTGCTCTTTGTTCTCTCACCAGCCATGTAGGCCATTGGCCAGAAAGCCCAACCTCACTGTAGGAATGAGCAGCCAGAGTTGCATCAGAGACACTGGGAGATTTTTTCCTCCTTTTTCTGAAATAATAATAATACCTCCACCACCACCAAACAATAGCTTGCATTTACATAGCACTTTAAGGTTTACAAAGCACTCTACAGATGTCAGCTCACATGTGAAGATGTGTGGATCCTTCCAGCAATCCAAATGAGCTCAGTGCTATTTACATCCTCACCATTACTATCCCAATTTTACAGATGGCTCAGGCACACGAGGTGCTTTGTCCAGGTTCACACAGCTGCTAAGTGCTTGAGGCAGGATTCAAGCCCAGGTGGTCCAGACAAGTCCAGAGCTTCATGAGTTCCATGAAGAGAGAAGTATTTTGATGGTTATTTTATGTCTAAAAGGTAATTTTTCCTTTATAAATGCAGTGTTTTGAGTAGTCACCTTGGTCCAGGGATAGAGTGCTAGACTTAAGTCAAGAGTTCTTGGTTTGAATCTTGCCTTAGACATTTTGCTTGCTGGGTAATCATGTCATTTAATCTCTAAGTATGAGATTCCTCATCTGTAAACTGGGGGTAATAATACATATACTGCTTCCCTCATGGGGTTGTTCTGAGGAAAATGCTTTACAAACACCTTCAACAGTTATATCAATGTGAATTATTATTCAGCTATAGTGGGAGAAGCTTTGGACTTGGAGTAGAAAGTCATGAGTTCTGGTTCCAACTCTGGTACTTGCTAGCTTTGTCCAAGCTACTCCCCTACTCTCAGCTGTACAATGGGGACTGTGAGATTTGTTCTAATCAATGACAATATAAGGTTGGGGTAAGGATCAAAGGAGATGATGTCTCTGAAACACTTTGCAAATTTGACATAGCTAAGTCATTATCAACTATAATTCAAACATTTCCCTTGGTTTGTTAAGTGATGGGTTACTGGCCTACAGCCTGGTTCTGTGGTGTAGTTAGCTGTTCTAAGATAGGGTTCAGAGTCTCTGCTCCATTCTCAAGTGACTACTGCTTTCAGGCTAAGCAAAATGCTCGTAAATACCTGAAATGACTCATAGTCAGTTGGTGGGAACATTGGCCAGCACACTTAAGAAGGGCCGTGCCCCTAATCAGCCATGTGCTCATACCGGATCACCGGTTCAAATGTCAAGTAACCCCCTTTGGGTCACCCAGAACAAGGGGGCTGCCATGGGATGATATTGGCACCATAATTCATGAATATTCTCTGCTAAGGAAGGGATGAAGGGGCAGTGGCCTGCATTGGTGGAGGGAATACCCACATTGATGAAATCACAGATTCTTTGAAGTATGAAGGCCAGCCACATGAAACTCATTCAAAACCAAACTCCCAACTCCCCACAGCACATGACACTGTAGCAGAATAAAGCAACCCCATTCAATTGAACAAGTATTTAGCAAACACCTACTATGTACCAAGTACTGGGCTAGATACTAGCAACACAAAGATGAAAACCAACATTTGCCTCTATTCAAGAAGTTTGCCATTGATTGGGGAGGGTAGAGGGCGAACTAAGATGACACAAATAAGTCTGATAAAATGTAATGAGAAGAAAAGAAGGTCTTAGCCAATGGGCTTTTAGAAATGTAAGGAAGGAGAGATCCTATCAAGCCAGAGAAATCAGGGAAGGTTTCAGAGGAAATGGCCACAAAGTTGATCCTTGAAGGAAGAAAAGGATTTCAGCAGGTGGAGAAGCCCATGGAGTACAAAACAGGCATGGAGATCAGCCTGCACAAATGTTTAGAGGTGAGAGACGTCAAGATGAGATCAGGAAGTCATATTGGGATCCCAAAGTGTCTGGAATTTAGAGCCAGCTTGGAAGAGGGCAAAAAATAAAAGAGTGGAAAGAGACTGGAGCAAATGTGGAAGACTTCATATTTGATGCTCCAGGCAGTGGGTAGCAATGGAAGGTGTTTGAGGGGGGCTGGGGTGTAACATAGCCAAACATCGTTAGCAATACGTAACTGAACGAAGTACAACAAAAAAGGTGCATGTATTGCTAACATCTGCATTAGGAAGGCATGTCTTGCTAGCTGTGCAAAGGATATATTGGAGAGAGAAAGGACTAGAGTTCAAGGGAAAAGTCAGGGCTAGAGACTGGTTCAGGAGTCATTTCCTTAGCAGGTCGTTTTGAAGCCATCAGAGTATATAAAATTACCAAAAAAAATGAGCATACAGAAAGAAGAAAAAGTCAAGAACAGAGCCTTATGGGACATCTCCCCCTAAAGTGATCAGGAACACAAACCACTAAAGGAGACTGAGAAGGACTGGTCAGACAAGACCCTGGACTGAATCTCCCAACCCCCATGGACACTAGGGAGATGGGATCCCAGAGGGAGGCTGCATCTCCCCCTCCGAGTTTTGGGGCATCACTGAAAGGTTGAGGGCATCTCTTGCTCACGCCCTTATTTTGGCAGAGTCTCCCCAATAAAACTGTTGGGTTTTTGGACTGGTAGAAGAAATTCTGGATGAGAAAATTCTCCCAATGTAGACTGGCAGGCACCTCCTCTGCTACTTTCTGGCAGTGGGGTGGGGAATTAGAGTGAGGGGTTCAATAATGTGCCTAGGGTGGCAGAGCTAATATGTGGCAGGAACAGAACTTGAACCCAGGACTCCTGACTATAAGGCTAACTATAGAAGAGTACTTTGTGAACCTAAAAGCATCTTATCAAGGGGAGTAATCAAATGCACTCTGCTTCATTAATTTTTCTGTGTACATCCTTTCCTGGATCATGGTGGCAGCTGGAGTACCAGCTAAATAGAAAATTCTGATTTCTGAAATAATATCAATACACTAAAGTTAATAAAAGGGGGGCATTTTAAACCTCATCCTCTCCTCCCAAGATTTACTACTTAAGGATAATCTAGTACATATAAATAAAAGGTGAAGAGCTTGGCTAAAGCTGTTGAACTTTCAAAGTAGGGCAATACCAGGCAGACAGAGAAGTTTAAAGGGTCCTTGTTTTCTTTGCCCTTTAGATATGGTTGCCTGGCCCCACAGTTCTTAAAGAGCAGGCAGGAGCCTGGGAGCCAAGGCTTCTGGTCTTCAGCTTGGTCAATGACTCAGCATGAAACAGTCTGCAGAGATGAGCTCAGGTTTTATCAAGGCTTACACTAGCCTGCAGCCACAGGGGAACCAGGGAGCTGAGCTGAGGGCAAAGGGTAATGAAGCATCCTCCTCATCCTCTCCATCACCAGCATTAATAATAACAATAATACTGTGCCTTTATACAAGGCTTTCTGTTTTCAAAGGGCTCCACAATCATTAATTAGTTAACTAGCACTCCCTGGCTCACCGCAGGCCTGCTGGGCTGAGCTGAGCAGACAAAAGAGTTCCACTGTAGTACATCACTGCCTGCCTCTGACTTAGGGGAAAGTGAGGAGACATGGAGGTGTGGGGTGAAGGGCATGTAGAGAAAGAGAATTTTAGCATCAAGAGCTAAATTTGCTTTGTTAAACCATAGAAATATAAGTGGGTGTGATCCTTGGAAAAGCTTTCAACTACATGGGCATTAATACCCAAGTATTAATGCGATCTGCTTTGAAAAGAGACCTTTTCTTCAGTTTGGACAGTTAGGCAGCACAATGGATAAAGTGTGGATCCTGGAGTCAGGAAGACCCGAGTTCAAATTTGGCCTCAGACACTGGCTGTGTGACCTTGGGCAAGTTACTTAACCCTGTTTGCTTCAGTTTCCTCATCTGTAAAATGAGCTGGAGAAGGAAATGGCAAACAACCACTCCATTATCTCTGCCAAGAAAACTCCAAATGAGGTCACAAAGAGTCAGACAGGACTGAAAACAACTGAACAACAGGCATAATAGGAGTATGGTATGGTAGAAAGAGTGTTAGTCCTGGAGTCAGAGCACCTAGGGAAATCCTGCCTCTGATGCTACTACCTGTGTGACCTTGGGCAAGTCACTTAAACTCAATGGAACTCAGCTTCCTCATATATAAAATGAGGAGACTGGGACCATTTATCCAAACTATAGTGTACTACATCTAGCTTAACCACACATTGTTTCTGATACAATCCATGCTGGGCACTTGGCAGATGATGCTGATGCTGATGCTGATGATCAGGAGCAGTGAAACTAGACCTAGAGTCAAGAAGAGCTGAGTTCAAGTCCAGCCTCAGACATTTAATAGTTGTGTGACTGTGGATGTGTCACCTCTGCCTGACTCAGTTTCCTCATCTGTAAAATGGAGTTGATAACATCACCTATCCTTCAGGGTTGTTGTGAGTCTCAAAGCATTTTGCAGACCTTTTAAATATTATGTAAATGCTAGCTTTTTAGCATTAGTATTATTGTTATTGTTGCTATCAGTGATGCCAGGTGAGTGTTTTCTTTTCCTCACATTTAAAAGGCAGCATGAAGGCAAGAGCCAAACCTACACAGAGTACAAAGAGAATCTGGCTGTGAGGTGCCCTATTACCCAGAAATCTGATAAGTGCTGTTCTTAGAGGACAGAAACCGGAGTTAGAAGACAAGTGAGTGACCAGAAGAAAGCTATTAGTCATCTTTCTTCATGACTGATCACAATATTCCTGAGGCTCTCCAACCAGTAATTTAGGGCCTTGCCTAATAATAGGGGGTGCCGTTCTTTATTGATCTTCAGGCTTCTCAGGAAATTAAGAAGCAGGTCCCCAATGAAGTAAGGGATAGGATGCCTAGCCTGGGTCAACTCCCAGACTTACCTTGACCCAGTTCAATCAGAATGAAACAAGAAATAGCTGACTTGTCTGCTACTTCATGGCAACAGAGACAAATGAATACTTGGCCTGCGTGGAGAAAATCATAGTTTTTGAGTCAGTCACTCTGTGCCTTGGAGATATCCACTTGTCACTTTGAGATATCCACAAGCTGCTGATTAGCCCCTGCTTTACAGTCTTCTACACCGCCTGGGGTTGAGATCTGGTCAGACCTCAGAAGTTAAAGCAGGGTAAGACAGCCTCAACTTGGCTTGAAGACCTAGGAATGATAATAATAATTAACGTGCCCAAGGTCCATGTTCTACAAATAGTAATTAGGGAGGGAACAACCCTGGGAGGTAGCTAAGATTGGCTTCTTCCAAAATAAGATTGGATCTTATTTTGCAGACAGGTAAATGAAGGCCGGGAAGTTGTGACTTATTCAAGGCCACAAGGGAACCTAGGGTCAGACCTGCCATTAAAATGGAGGTTGCTGTGGCTCCTCGTCTGAGGCTCAGATTGGAAATCACACCCTACTCCATCTCCTGGAGAGACCACAAGAAAAATAAACAAAGAAAAACTCAGGTTAGCACCCAAGGGTTTCCGGAAATGACATCTATTAAGTGGTACTTTTGTTAGGACACAACTCATGTTCTAAATGGTGGTGCTGCTAGGGCACAGAGTTTTTTAATTAGGGAGAAAAAATAGTTCAGTCAATGCTTGGGTCAATAAGAATATTTAAGGCCAACAAGAAAGTTTGAGACAAAAAGTAATCAAGAATGCATAGAGAGATGTAAGCACCCTGAGGTCAGGGACTGTTTTCATTCTTTGGATTCTTAGCACCTAGTAAAAGATGCTTGGCACCAAGCAGATGCTTAATTGGCTTAATTGACCACTGATTAATTGATTTCTTCTTTTCTTTCTTCTTATAATGTAATCTAAGGGAACCATGTATTGTCCTAACTTGTCCTTTTTGATTGCCATTTTAACCAGCGTATAGCTTATTTGTACATAGCTGTCTGTACATTGTCTCCACCATTAAACTTCAGAGAAGGGTTGTCTTTTGGCATTCTCTGTTTCCCCAGCACTAACCACAGTGCCTGGTATATAGTAAGTGCTTAATAAATGTTTATTGCCCTAGTGACAGACTTGCTGCCATATAGACCCAGGGAGTGAGGACGTTGGAGTTATGCTTTATACAAAAAAAAAGGACCAAGTTTTCTTTACTGAAAGTTGCTTCAGGACTAACATTTTTCTTTTTACTTTTTTTTTGCTTCAGCATTTTTAAGAATGTTTTTTGACTTTCAAAGCATAAAGAGCTTTTCACTTGCAATCTTAAAAAGGCTTTACGTCATTTTGTTTTCTTTCCAAGAAAAGGATTCAGACTGACCTCCCATGAAATATCTCACTCACACTTTCAAGTAAAGAAAAACAACTCTATCAACTGTGTCATCTTTGAAAAAAAATTTTTTTTTGGTTCCCGGACCTGTAGTTTTTTACTGGTGAAAGCAGCCCTGAGTAAGAAAACTCTGGACTAATGAAATCTGCCACTTTACAGGCTCAAGGCATTGTCTGAGGCTTTGATTAAGAAGTTGTGACTTGCCTTGGACCACACTGCTGGTGTGTCAGTGGTGATCTTGCCTCCACGAATCATAGGATCAGAATGTTATAGGAGCATAAGGTTATAGATTTAAAGCTGGGAGGAACCTTAGAGGCCTCTGTAGTTTACAGATGAAGAAATTCACTTAAACACAGTAAGTTTTCTGGTCAGGTCTTCCTGACTCTAATGTTGGTCTTTTATCTACTTACTTGCCTCTCTACTTTGAAAACAAGGAACACACACACACACACACACACACACACACACACACACACACACTATTATTTCAATGGATATGTAATCTCACTGGTACAGATATCCATTCCAATGGTACAAATCCTATCTCATGTACATCTCATTCTGTGTGCCTCTTGTCCATTTCCCCCCACAATCCTTCACAGAAAAAACCTCTACCTGACACACTGAATGTTATTCTCTGGGTCTTTTGGCTAATTGTGCAAAATGTGCTTGGTTCAACTGTCATTTCTCACTCTCACTACATAACCAGCTTACACCCTTTCCTCACAATGTACTCCATAGCCCAGAAGATCTCAATGAAGGGCTTTGAGCTCACAATGAGCTAAATTCATTCTGGAGGTCAGGAAGCTAGACCCCAAAGACCCTGCCTCTGCTCTCATCCCATGCTAATTACAGGGAAATCTCAAACTGAGTTTAGAAATGGTTCATGTCTAGGGTCTTCAAAAATATTAGTCTCAGAATCCTTCCTAGGAAAGGATCAAATTGGATCCAATACACAATTTGGATGTTCACTGTGAGACAGCTCTTTATTTTATCTGTCAGGTTTTTTTCCTCCATCAGAAAAACTGCTTAATGGACAAAAGGTTCAAAGGCCATTTAAAGAAATATATATGGGGTGGCTAGGTGGCTGAAGTGAATAGAGCGCCAACCCTGGAGTTAGGAGGACCTGAGTTCAAATCCAACCTCAGACACTTAGCACTTACTAGCTGTGTGACCTTGGGCAAGTCACTTAACCCCAATTGCCCTGCATTCCCCCCTCCAAAAAGCATAAACAGAAAACAACAGCAAAAAACAAAAGCATCACCTTGGCTTCAAATCTGAGTTCACTGTGTCATCCTAGGAAGATGCTACCATATAAACAGCACTTTAAGATTTCTAAAGCATTCCTTTGATCATCACAACAAACCTGAGAGGTAGGTGTTATTATTATCTGAATTTTGTCTCTGTTCACTCTTTTTTTTTTTTCAGTTCTTTCTGACTCTTGGTGATCTTACATAGGGATTTCTTGGCAAAGATTCTGGTTACATACTACAATTCCTTCTCTGCCTCATTTGACAGATGAAACTGAAGCAAACAGGGTTAAATGACTTGCCCAGGGTCACACAGCTAGAAGTGTCTGAGGCCAGATTTTAATTCAGGGAGATGAGTCTTCCTGATTCCAAGCCCAACACCCTATCCACCATGCCGCCTAGTTGCCAAATTTTACAGGTGAGGACACTGAGGCTGAGAGAGTCTGAATGACTTGCCTAGGATCAAACAGGTAGTAAATGACAGAGGCAGGATTCATACTCAAATCTTCCTACTTCCAAGCCCAACACTTTAGGCACAGCAACATCTAACTGCCAGCTAGCTGTATAGATTCTGAGTAGTCTACAAACCTTTGACCTCTTCATTTCTGAAAACTCAAATTCCGCCCCCCCTCGATGTATGTATGTATATACATATATGTGTGTATGTGTGTATATAGATACACATACATACATACATACACATGTATATAGATACACATACATACCCTCTCCTTGCCCTTTTTTGCATTACAGTGACCACGTATCAAAGTATATATTGATTTAGTTTGGAAGGCCTTGCTAGCTTCTTCAAAGTCATTATTTCTGTGTTCTTTGTGACAAATATCATTGTCTAAGCTGTAGCTGCCTTCATGGTGGTCTCGTTGTAAGTACTGTAAGTAACCTATAAAATGATGTTTCCATTTAGCTTTGTCTTCTTGATGTCTTTTTTTGGGGGGAAGGAGGGTGTTGTGAGAAGGGTCCCTGATTTAGAGTCACAGGACCTGGGTTTGAATCCCAATTCTGCCACTTACTACAAGTGTGACCCTGAGCAAATCACTTGCTTAACATCTCTAGGTCTCAGGACATCTGTAAGGTGAAGAAGTTGAAGTAGATATTCACCTCGGTCCCTTCCAACTCACATAATTTACTGTTATTAATGATCATGATTAAAAATCATAATCTTATGGTCCTTTTCTGGTTTCATATTTTTAGCAAGAATGCCCAGATGAACATGGTTCAATTCTTCTGGCGGCATATCCACTTAGAGTTCATTAGCATAACCAGTTAGCAGGTAGAATATTAACATTAAATTAACATTAAATTAATGTTAGTAGGTCACCTAAAAAACACACTATTCTCAGCACCCTCTGCCCTCTCACCTTTCCATCATTCTACCATGGTCATAGAGACAGAGCGGCATAGTGGAGAGAGAGCCAACTTTGAAACCAAAAAGACCTGCCTCTGATACATGCTGGCTGTGTGACCATGGACAAGTCCCTTAACTTCTCAGTGATCTAAGCAACTCTCTAGGTCAACAAGTTGCAAAAATGGTACCAACTTGCCTTGGCAGAGAGAGTTTTCTCATTTGGAAGTTCCCCATACCAATTAAATCAGATCTAGGTCTACCACGGTCACCACAGAAGCAGAAGGACACCTCTGAGGAATGTAAATTGCTTTTCATTTTTATCAAATGCATGGGCTAACTTGGCAAAAAAAAATTTCATCACTTAATGGCCAATCTTTTGGCCATGAGCCTTTCTGTACTTAGCCAGCCTACTTCTCTAGAAGCAAATAAAGTCTATTGCTAAGATCGTTTTCAGAGCTTTTTTATCTTGGCAGAATTTGCCAGGGCTTTTGCCTCATTGGCATAGCCTGAAAAAATCCAGGATCATTTCCATACCATGATGATACATTCAAGTAGGACTTTGGTAGAGGACAAATAATATACATGACAATTATTAATGGTTTCTCCATCCTTAATCTCTCTCACATAGATCCCCCTCTCTCCAATGCCTTAGTTTAGTTCCCCATCACCACTAGCCTGCACTTTCAATAGCCTCTTAATTGGTCTCTCAGTTTAAATTCTCTCCCCACTCCAATCCATCCTCCATTCAGGTGACAAAGTGATTTTACCAAAAAACAGATCTAACTATGCTACCCCTCTACTCAATAAACTCTAATGGCTCCCTATTACCACTAGGATCAAATATAAACTTTTCTTTTGGCATTTAAAATTCTTCACATCTTAGCTCCAACCTACCTTTCCAGTCTCATTAAATGTCTCCCTGCACTCTACAATCTAGACAAACTGGTGTTCCTTCCACTCCTCACACATAACACTCTATCTCTTATCTCCACGCTGGCTGTATCCCAGGCCTGAAATGCACTTCCACTTCTTAGAACTCATTTGGTTCATATGTAACTACTCATCCTCACCCCAGACACTGTCTGCCTCCATTGCTGCTGGTGCTCTATGCACCATACCAAACTACCAAAAACCATGCCTGAGAAGACCTTAGCCATTCGGTTCTGCCCTGCTCAGAACATTGCATCCTCAATTTCACTGCAGCCATTTTCTATCCAGTCACTGATGCTGCTTCTTTGCCCTCCAAACCAGAAAACCAGAGACCTTGTCTGGGAGGAGCTAAACTAGTTGGCTCTGTACTCAGTGTGACCAGTTATTTTCTCTAGCATTCCCCCACCCCAAAATAATTCTGGAGAATCTTCCAAATATTATTTCCAATCACATATTTCTAGTTTGTCCTTATTAAATTTTAAATATTTGCCTTCAAATATTTTTGGTAATTAATTACACAAAGCAGTTTATTAAAAAATTTCACACCAAAAATGGTGGCCTATTTTAGACTAGAATGTATATGGTTGGGAAAAGGGAATAAAGGTTAAAAAATAGATGAACAATTCAATTATATCACAAACTGGGGAAGGCATAGAAATAAACCAATGAGACCCCATAGGACACATAGTAAAATAAGAAGGAGGAAAACATAACCAAAGACACATACATAAGAATGGCATGAACTCCTAAAAATAGTGTTAGGAAGACCCTTCCAAAGGAACTAAGGCTTTCAAAAATACGAAGAAAAACAGAAATGGCTGTTTTATTTCAAGTAAGAAGTAGAATCAATAAGTCTATTAAATGGAGCAGAAGGCATAAAGTTAACAACAACAGAGAGAAACCCTATCTCTTCAACTTCTGTTTGCTTGAAGAATGCCCTTCAAACCAGCAAGGTAGAAAAAACTAGCTGAAACTGAAATGAAGCCAAAGGTAGGAAAGAAAGTACCTAGCTATCAAAACTGTAAATGAGCTACTATATTTACCCAAGCAAATTATTATCTGGAATGTTGGATTCACTTTTAGGTATAATTGCAGAATCACTATCAGTAATTAAGAATGGGAGAGGTGTATAAAGAATGGAGATAGGCAAATGCCTTGATTTTCAAAAAGAGGAAAGGATTCATTCTGGAAACCATGAACTGGTAGTAAATTTGATAACTATCTCCAGCAAAATTCTAAAATGAATTATTTAACCAATGATTTATGAGAACTTTAAAAAGCAATAGTCACTAGGAACTAGTTAGCTCATTCCTCCTATCTCAATATCTTGAAAATCTAAGTTCTTTAGGGTGTTCCCTTTGTAGTCACATTGATTTATTTTTATGCCTCCCCTGGTTCATCAGGATAATTTGTTATATAAATGTGTTGTTGACCTACTTTTCAATCTTTATTAATTTTTTCCAGCCCTATAGTTCATGAAGATCAAGTCATTCCAAAATAACAATTGTAGTCATCTCTCTTCCTTTTCCCTTCCTCTCCTTCCTTCCTTCCTTCCTTCCTTCCTTCCTTCCTTCCTTCCTTCCTTCCTTCCTTCCTTCCTTCCTTCCTTCCTTCCTTCCTCTAAACAATAAATAACTTTATCAAAGTTGCAAGCTACCAAATAAATCCTCAAAGATCAATAGCATTTCTATACAATAATAACAAAACCCAAGAAGCAACAGTAAATGGGAAACTCTATTACAAAGAACGATAAAATGTATAAAACATCTGGGGGCTGACCTACCAAAGCATACAAAGACTTGTATAGATTCAATTACAAAATGTTCCTTAAAGAAATAAAGAACCACTTACATTCCCAAAGGTATATTCTATGCTCCTGGGTAGACCATGCCAATATTAAAAATGATAATACTACCTAAGTTAGTTTACACTTTTAATGGTAGAGCAATTAAATTACTAAGGGGATTCTTTATAGAATTTGATTTAAAAATATATCAACAAAAGATTGAAAATATCAAGGGAAATGATGAAAAGAATTAGGGACAAAGGGGAAATAGTACTTCCAGATCTCATACTATATTAGAGAGCAACAGTTAGCAAAGCCATCTGGTATTGGTTAAAAATAGCGAAATAGATCAATGGAATAGACTAGACAAGGGAGAATATGAAACATTGAACCTCAATAATCCTGTATTTGATAAAAATGGAAAACATAAATTACCCTGGGGAAAAAAACTCCTTATTTGATAAAAACTTCTAAGAAAATGGAAAGCAGTGCAGCAAAAATTAGGCTTAGACTTTATACTATATTACACAATACATTCTAAATGAATATGTGGCCTTAACATTAAAGATCACACTATTAAAAAATTGAGAAGATAAGTAGATTACCTCTCATAGCTATGAAGAGGAAATGTATTCTTAGCCAAACAATAGAAAAAGCCAATTACAAAAGATAAAATAGATAACTCTGATTACATAAGGCTGAAAAGCTCCTGCACAAACAAAATGAATGCATGTAATATAAGAAAGGAAGTGATTGATCAGAAAAAAAACCACTTTTGTATCAAATTTCTCTGATAAAGATTTGGTATCCAACATATATAAGCAACTAATAAATATGTGACTAGGAGCCCTTCCCCAATAGATAAATGGTCAAAGGATATGAACAAACAGCTCTCAAAAGAATTGCAAAGTATTAACAACTGCATGAGAAAATACTCCAAATGACTAATAATAAGAGAAACGTAAATCAAAATAAGATTTCACTTCACATCCTGCAAATTGGCAAAGATGAGAAAAAGTGGCAATAGTCAATGTTGGAAGAGTTATGGAATGGTAGGCACACTGATACATCGTTGGTGGAGCTGTGAAATGGTTACAATCATTTTCGAAAGCAATTTGTAATTAGATAAATAAAGTGACTAAAATGTTCATAACTTTTGAACCAGAGACTTGGGGCTTATACTCCATTGAAGCCATCAATAAGAAGTTCCCATGTACATCAAAATATTTATAGTAATACTTTTTATACTAGCAAAGAATTAGAAGCAAAGTAGATGCCCATCAACAGAGAATAGCTAGACAAATTGTGGCACATGAATGCAATGGAATATTACTGTACTCTAATAAATTACATTTGATAAGTACAGAGAAACATGGAAATATCTACATGAACTAATGAAGTAAATACAGCCAAGAAAAAATCACACACAATAGCTACAATGATGTAAATAACAATGTCACATACAAAAGTCAAAAGTGAATGTAACAAAATTATAAAGATCAAACATGACCCACAATGAAGATAGATGAGAAGATACATCTTCATGCAGGTGGGAGGTCCACAGTTGTTACATATTGCATATGTTTTCAGATTTTTTCAATGTATTGATCAACTATAGTAATTTTTTATCATGTTTTGTCTTTTCAAAATACTATTTGTTATCCTTATAGCTCCTTATAACTATATCCATATAACTTTTCCTTATTACTCCTTATAACTTATGACTTATTATTTATGATTCCTGGAATGGGGAGGGGAAGGGATACTGGGGATAACTATGATGATGCAAAAACAGGAGATATCAATAAAAACTTATTTTTTTTAAAAAAAGGTAGACTAGGGACAAATGGTCAGTTTCTACTGCTGCCACACAAGTATAAATTGCAGAAATGTTCTTCATCAATGGTTCATGTAATAGTTTTTATTGTGTGCGGGCACACCCATTATATGTTAACAATGTGACCTAGTTGCCCCCAAAACTTATCTAAAATATCAGGCATGAGGGGAATAAGCCAAGATGGTGGAATAAAAGCAGGAACTTGCTTGAGCTTCCACTACAATCACCTCCAATACCTGTAAAAAATGACTCTAAACAAAACTATCAGGCAATGTTAACTGAAGCACAGAGTCCAGAACACAGCAACTGACAATTCTGCTGTTCTCCGCCCTGGTCAAGCATCTGAAATATTATACTCAGCTCTGAGAGCCATAATGTAGGAGGTACATTGAAAGGCCAAAATGCTACCATAGCACATCAGATAGAGCACTGAATCTGGAGTCAGGAAGCTTTGAATTTAAATCCTGTCTCAAACATTACCTGTGTGACCCCAGCAAAGTCACTTAACCTCTGTCTGTTTCTCTTCAGTTTCCTCATCTGTAAAAATGGTGATTCTAATAGCACCAATTCCCAAAGTTGCTGTGAGAATCAAATTAGGTATTACTAGCTTTGTGACCTGACAGGTCACTATAGTTCTGTTTGCCTCAGTTTCCCATCTGTAAAAAGGGGGTAATAATAGCACCTCTCTCCTATGATCATGATCCCATGGTCCTCTCATGTGAAGATCAAATAAGATAATATTTGGAAAGTTGTGTAAACTCTAAAGGGCTAAAGAAAAGTATTATGATTATTAATATCATTATTAGGAGGGTAAATGGGATGGTGAAAGCATTAAAAATTATGCTGAGGATCATTTGAATAAACTGGGCATGTTTAAGCATGGAGGAAACGACTTCTGGAAAGATATGATTTTAATCTTTAAATATCTGAAATACTGATATATGGAAAACATGTTAAATTTCTCTTTTAGAGTGAAGCTGTTTGAGACCAATTTCTATGACAACAATATTGTAAAACCAAACTATTTTGAAAGACTCCAGAATTCTGATCAATCCAATGATCAGCCATTATTCCAAAGGACCAGTGATGAAAAATGCTACCTGCTTCCTGACAGAGAGGGATGAGACCATATTCAACATGAATATGTTATATTAATAACATAATATAATAATATAATAATGAATATACCATGATCAATATGAGAATGTTTTGTTTTATTATGCATATTTGTTATAATAGTTGTTTTGCTATTTGTTATAATGTTTATGTTATATTTGTTATAATTGTTTTTGTTTTGTTTGGGGGGAGGGAGAAAAAAATAAATGCTTAATAATTACATTAAATCAAAATGATTTTTTTTTTGCTTTTTTTGGAGGGCAGTTGGGGTTAAGTGACTTGTCCAAAGTCACAGGGCTAGTAAGTGTGTCAAGTGTCTGAGAGGAGGTTTGAATTCAGGTCCTCCTGACTGCAGGGCCAGTGCTCTATTCACTGTGCCACTTAGCCGCCCCAATTTTTAAAATTAAATTTAATAATAATTTTAAAAGACTTCTGTTTTGCTCCAGAAAGCAAAACTAAGATCAATGAATGGATGTAAGCTACAGGGATGCTATTTTGGTTTCTCACTGTAAGGAGGAACTTCTAAAATCAGAAATATTTTAAAGTTTGGCTGTCTTGGGAGAAAGTCATTATTATCATTTGCAATTTTCAAGCAGGGGATAGATAACTATTTGGAGGTCACATTACCCCTGAATTTCAGAGTTGGAAGCAACCTTAGCAGCCATTTAAACCAGCCCATTCCCCAGGAGAAATTGCCCTTACAACGCACCCAAGTGACCCCTAACTCATGCTCAAAGACCTCTCATGCGTGGGGGATTCATGCTTCAATTGGAGGTTAGAGGAGATCAAGTTTGAGGTCCCTTCTGATATATATATATATATATATATTTTTTTTTTTTTTTGGAGGGCAATTGGGGTTAAGTAACTTGCCCAAGGTCACTTGGCTAGGTTTTTGTTTGGGTGTGTTAAGTGTCTGGGGCCGGATCCGAACTCAGGTCCTTCTGACTCCAGAGCCAGCGCTCTACTCACTGTGCCACCTAGCCGCCCCTTGAGGTCCCTTCTAACTCTAAGATGATAAGGTTTTATGTTTCTAAGCAAAAGCTTCATAATTCACAACTGGGAAAATCAGCCTCTTGGTGTCAGCTGCAATTACATTAAATCCTGATTTTGAGAAAGTGACTAGAGCTTCAGAACCTAGTTTGAGTTTCATGCAAACAAAAGAGGCATAAGAAAAACCATAAGCTGAACTATGGTAATCACTTGTAAAGGCTTAATGGAAACTCCTCGAGGGCAGGAACTATTTCAATTTTGTTTTTGTATCTCCAGCGTCTACTACAGCGTCTGGCACATAATAGGTATTTAATAAATGCTTATTGAAAGGAATGTAGTACTGTGGAAATTTATTTTCCTTGATTACGAATATTTGTTATAAGAATTTTGCTTTTTTGTTGTTTTTTAATTGAAGGAGGGAGGTAAAAGAAAGAGGGGGCAAGGGACAAAATTGCCCCCCCCAAAAAAACAAATCATTTAAGCATTAAAAAAAATACGCAGAAGATAATGGAAGGGAGGCCTGAATGAAGCAGACAAGCAAGAACAGCTCTGAAAGTTAGTTTGATTTTATTCCATTCTTAAAATGAAAAAGAAGTTGTACCTAGTAGCAATTTGTAGTTTCCTGTACAATCCTTTCTCCTGTCCTAGTATATAAAAATACTCATTTTTTTGTTTATGAAGATCAGAATAAAATTTTTGAAAGAAACTAACGGCTTTTTAAGTCTTATTCTGAAACATTTTGATGCATCACATTTCTAAAATTTTGGTCTATGATAATAGTTTAAGAAACTTTACATGCTCTTTCAAGAGAATTGAGGTTCTAGAGACAAGTTCACTTCATAAAAAGAATAAAAGCTTGTTTCCATCAATAATGTCTTAAATTCCTAGGTAGGTAACAGGTTTCTTCCTCCTTCTCTACATTGACAGCTCATGCAGCCTCCTTCTGCTCTCAGAGGAGCCCCCAAATAATTTTCTGCCCTTTGTGAGCAGCTTTGCTGCTTTGATGTGTAATTTGAGGCTGGCAATATTCATCTTCCCTTTTTTTTTTTTCATTGAAAAACCACTTTACAGCCACAGTCTTGCTACAAAGGGGAGGGGTGAAGGAAGAGAAAATGGGGACCCCACTGCACCATCTCAAGAAATAATTAAGCTGTTGAAACCTCAGCCAACTGCATCAGATAATGTTTGGTTTTGATCTGTCAAATATAACTTTTCAATATTTCTCCTCATCCCTCCAACCTTCCCCCTTCCCGCTCAGAAAGTATTGCTTCATTGTTGAAAGTTTGCTTTGTGAGATATTGTACATTCTTCAAAGACAGGGCACTCCTGGAGATGGTCCCTTAGTTGCTTCAATTTGGGCTTCTGAGGGATTCTGCTGCAACTGGGATTAGGACTGGAACTTTTATCCTTTTGGTGAAATTCTTAACTAGCATTTCTATATTCAAAGGAAGTTGTTTAAAAAATAATAAGGCCACCTTAAAATCTATTTACACTAAGTTTCCTGGCTAGACAGGATTAAACTAGTGGGGTGTGTGTGTGTGTGTGTGTGTGTGTGTGTGTGTGTTTAAAGAATAAAACAACAAAAAAGGTCTTTGCTCAGGGTGCCCACTTCTATCTAAACAGTTCTGAAGTCCAGATGGTAGCTGTCACTAGAGCATCTCTGGAGAGAGCGTGGGAAGTTAAAAGTCACTGCTTTTGATTAATTAATAATGATTCTCAGCTGTTTTGGCAAATGATGAAAACAAATTGTCGGCCTTTAAAGTGAGGATGGAAGATGTTGCTTACCGAGTTCTAAGAATGAAGTGGGAAGTCCCTCATTGGCCAAAGTATGAAGCTCCCCCAGTCTGGGAGGTTACTCACAACTGCCGGGCTCCGCATTGTTTGGAGCCTCAATTACACTGTAAAATCATCATTAGGAAGCAGCCACCCATGGGTTCCAAATGGGAAATGAGGGAGAGATAGGAAAGAAAAGCCTGTCAGAAGAGCAGCCCCAGTGGCCACTACAAGGCATTTAAGCGGGCTTAAAGGGCACCCAGAGCCTTCAAATGCTGTGAATGTTTCTGGAGTCGTTTCTTTGATGCCTGTTATCCTATCCATGAATGCCCTTGTGTGCCCGAGTGTTCACAGCTGATTCCCTACACACCCAGTCAGAGGTGGGCTTAGCACATTTTCATTGGCAATTTCTCGGCACAGGACTCTCTCCTTTTTGGCCACCTGTGAAACCCACAACCAGAGTGATCATTCTCATCAGCAAGGGATAACAACTTGGATCTGTGATTTCACTGATATAGGGAACTCCCAGGGAAAGACTACAACTTGGCACTTTTTCTGTAATTTACAATCTTAGGGAATGGCCTAGAACATTGAGAGCTGGTCACATAGCCACTATGGACTAACAGTGAGACTTGAATTCAGTTCTTCCTGGCACCAAGGCCAAATTTATTTTGTTTTGTTTTTCATTTATGGAATAAAACAAGCATTTCTATGACATAATACAATAAAAAGATGATTGCACATGAAACTACAGATTCATTATGTACAACTTATTATTCCCTTCCAATAAATAATAAAATTATCATGCAAAGTTCCTTCTTTTTTCTCCCCTCTCTCCAACCCCAGAAATGGCTACCATTAGAAACAAATGGGTATACATATGTAAAATTGTTCTATATAAACTTCTTCTATCTATCAGTCCTTTCTCTGTATGCAGATAGCATCTTTCTTCATATGACCTTTATAGTCAATTTGGGTATTTATAACAGGCAAAATGACTTATTCACTCAAAGGCCAGATTTGTATCCACTCATTAAACCAAGCTGCCTCTCTATAATCAAAATAATTTACTGAATGCTTATTTACACTTGGCCCAGTACTTTGTTTTTCGTTGTTGTTGTTTTTCTGTTTCTAAGATTTTATCCATGTAGCAAACCTCCAGGGAGGAAACTGGTTCCAAATCAATGACTTATCAATGTAGTTTATCATTCTAGAGAGGTGCCTGGAGTTCTGAGAGATTAAATTATTTGCTAATGATTACACAGCTAGTATATGTCAGAGCCAGGACTTGAACTCAGGCTAATCTTCTACACATGAACTCATGCTACCTCTCATGCTAAGTGTATAATTACATGGACATGTTATAAGTATATATCCTCTTCTGGTGCCGGAAGAGACCTCCTAGAAGGGACCTCAGAGGTAATCTGGTCTAGCCCCACCCCTATTTTTCAGATGAGGAAAGTGAGCCCTCAGAGACAGTTAAGCAACTTTTCCAAGGTCACAAAAGCAGTTAAGTGAGAAAGCTCTAGTTCAAACAGAACCAAATGAAAAGCCCAAGATACAGAATTCCTGGGTAATTAATAACTAATTTATTAATTAGGCTAGCTGATAATAAGTTGATATGAGTGGTCTTTCTTGTTAACCAAAGATAAAACCATGGAGATCACTGAATGGTTAAATACCGTTGGATAAAGGAATGCCCCTGACTGGTAAAAATCAACCCTGATTGATGAACAATGAATGAGAAGGTAGACATATTAATGAAAAGGCCAGCTAAAAGTCTTCAGTTCTTCCTGCTAAGAACATTGGCTTGATCATGACATTCTGATGCCTCCAGCAATCTGGACAGAGGAATCTATCTCTGGTTTTCTCCTTCATGAGCTGGGTTACCCTAGACTCCAATGGAGGGGTACAAGGATGTAGACTGGATGCTTTGGGGCTGGAATTCACCTAAATTAGATTCTGTTTATATTATAAATAAAAGTCAGGTTTCCTAGGTGGGGTCAGGGGTGCCACCCAAGACCACAGAGCATATTCCTGGAGGATTTGGGCAATCCCATCTATCAGCAATGTCATTCAGAGGCTGACTTACAGGGGTTTATTCTTGAATGAGGAAATAGAAAAAAACCTTTAGTCCTAATTCAATAATTGGTCATTAATATAATAGAAAAATAATCACTTCTCTTAAAACCCAAGTTCTTTTTTTTTTTTGCTTTTTGGAGGGCAACTGGGGTTAAGTAACTTGCCCAAGGTCACATGGCTAGGTTTTGGGGTGTGTGTGTGTGTGTGTGTGTGTGTGTGTGTGTGTGTGTGTGTGCGCGCGCGCGCGCACGCGTTAAGTGTCTGAGGTCAGATCCAAACTCAGGTCCTTCTGACTCCAGGGCTGATGCTCTACTCACTGCGCCACCTAGCTGCCCCAAAACCCAAGTTCTTTGACCTAAATCTAGTCCTCTTTCTGTCATGCCATTCTTCATCCTCCCCTATTGGTATTTTCCATGTAAGGCTAACAACACCAATGTAGATCTACATCTCAAAGATGGGTGAGTAGCTGAATAAATATGGAAGCATCCATAAATCAATAATATTGACTGTAAATATAAATCACTTTGCAATGTGATTTTGGTAAATGAGGTAGAGTTCACAAGAGTTTTGTATTCAGAAATAGTGGGAGCTCACATATTTTTTCCTCTTAGTCAAGAAAGGCCTCATGGAGAAGGTGAATGTTTAGGAATTTTTGGAAAGTTGAAGAGGTCTGGCAAGTCAGGACTAGTAGACAGAAGGAGTTACATGTATCAGTGAAGGTTGTCTGATAAGTGGATAAAGGAAGAAGAATTGAGAAGAAAAGAGAAACTGAGGTATAGAAAGAAACAAATAACATGGGGTATAGTTGGAAAGCATAGCACCAGGATCTTGGGTTTGATCTCCAGTGCTGTGGGAAGCCAATTCATGGAGAAGGGTGGCCTGGTTAAGCAATGAATGGGGCAAATACTTCTAGAAGCTGTGAGGTAGGTCATTATAAGTAAGCATTATTCAAGGAGAGAAGACCAGCAAGGAGGGAGGTGTCCAGAGCCTGCACTAAGGCTGAGGCAGCAGGGACAGAGGGGAAGAAGAGGATAGGGCAGGCAGACTCCTGTGCCGGAAACAGCTGCAGGGTTGGGCAACACGGTAGATACTCTGAGAAAGGAGAGTGATCAGTCCAAGATTACTCAAAGTCCATCCCACGGAGAACTTCACAGTACACACATCACACTACAGTTGGAGAAAGGAGGAAATGTTTTCTGAGACCACACAAAGAGGCAGCCAAATGCTAGACTCCAGTCATACCATCTGAGTTTTCTATTCTTTTCTAGCTGACTCACTCTGGGACTGTGGGCAAACCATCTGACCTCTCAATACTTTTGTTTCCAAAATCTGTAAAATGGGGAATCATCATCATCCTACTTCCTTGGAAAGATATTAGAATTCTTTTGATTTCGTTTATATATTTGGTGCTCGGATGTTTAATAAATGGTTGGTTTGTTTTTCATTCATCTGAATTGACCTTACTAATCTCAAGTGCTAACGGTCATGCCTTTTCCATACCCCAGAAGTGGCCCTGACAGCAGCCATCATTGAACACCACCTGAGACTTTGAAAAATGGTGCTGGCCAATAAATGGAGGCTGCCAGTGAGGATTAGCCTCAGCCACTGATTGACAAGTCTAACTGTATGTGACATCATGCTTATTGCTCTACAGACAGAACCTCATAGATCTGTACCCAGCCTTTTAGGCACTTACAGAGTCACTTAGGTGGTTCAGGGGATAGGAGTGCTGACACTGGAGTCTGAGAGACCAGAATTCAAATCCTGCCTTTCACACTTACTAGCAAGTCACTTAATGTCTCTTAGGCTCAGTTTCTTCATCTGTAAAGTGGAAGATAATAATAGCACATATTTCACAAGGTTGTTGTCAGGATCAGATGGGAGAAGGTGTATAAAGTACTTTGCAAACCTTGGAATGCTGCATAGTTACCAGCTATTATTCTTTTTCTTATTATAGTCTAAGATAATTAAATTCAGAGAAATGTATAGTGCAAATAAAGTTCATCCCTTAACCCTAGGGGGGAAGGGACACCTACTCTTTTGTCCCTTATATATAGTTTTGGTTTTTTCCTGAAGAGGTCTCAGAAATTTATCATCTTCTGAGAGTTCTCTCACACTGGGGTTTCTTTTTCTTTATGTTCTGACTTAAAATCTCCTCCCCCCCCCAGGCTTAGCCTTTCCAGCCAGGGTGCATCTCTCCTTTCTAGGCCTTAATCTATTCATCTGTAAAGGATGTCCTTTAAGGTGCCTTCCAGTTCTAAATCTAAGATTTTTTTTTTGCTTTTTGGAGAGGGGAAGGCAGGGCAATTGGGGTTAAGTGACTTGCCCAAGGTCACACAGCTAGTAAGTGTCTGATGTCAAATTTGAACTCAGGTCCTCCTGACTCCAGGGCTGGTGCTCTATTCACGGCGCCACCTCTCTGACCCTAAATCTATGATTTAACTTTATGGTTTTCATAGTAGGGAGGACTACTCATTGTTCCCTGTATAGATAATTTCCTTCTATTTCCATGCTTTTGTACAGGCTATCTATTCTACGGGGATGGAATACACACCTCCCTCACCCTCAGTCTCTTAGAATCTCTACTAATCAACACTGCCAACTTTTTTCCCTTTACCTCGGAATTACTTTGTATTCTTTTGTATATGTATACTTAACCTATAAATGTTATATCCCCAATGGAATTAAATCACCAAGAGAGATCAGGTCTTTGAATCTCTAAAAACCAGCATAGTGCCTGGCAAGTAACAGGTATTCAGTCAATGTGTATTGAATTGAATTGAAATGAAATGAATTGAATTGAATATAACTTCTTGTTGGTCCCACATGAAGGAACATTGGAGTTTTCAGAATACTGTCATTAAATTATCAAATCCTATCCAGACTCTAACACTTCATTCCACAAAATGTTCATTGTGGAATGTATCACATTCTTAGCAGAGTTAATCAGACATCTTTGTTTATAACTAATGTGCGGAAACTGTAAGATGGAAGAAGGTAGTTATCCCACTTGGGATTTAGACAGATGGTAAGAGAGTGGTGTGTCATCTATGGCTAAGAGAATTCCATAGCCCCTAACAAAATGCTGAAAGGAAGCCGGGTGCTGTGATTAGAAAGCCAGCCTCAAGTCCTACCCCTGAAAGACACACTGGCACTGTGTGCTTCTGGCCAAAGCATTTAGCCCCTCCGAACCCTAGGAAATTCTAAGACTATAAATTGTGAAATAGATGTTGATCTTCATGGGTATGGGGAGTTTCACGCCAGGATTTCCTACATCAATGGAATTACATGTTTAGATCCTGCCCTTCCACAAATGCTTAGAAAGACACAGTAGGCTCTCTCACGCATTCTTCCAACTCTTGCTAGTTATGTTGAGTTCCCAAGGCAAGGATACTGCTCCCCTCAGAATTCTAGGGGTAAACCTGAGGGACTGGGGGGTTGGTATATTCTCCCTCCAATATTATTGCCAGTTAATATTTCCCAGTATTGGGGCGGCTAGGTGGCGCAGTGAATAGAGCGCCGGCCCTGGAGTCAGAAGGACCTTAGTTCGGAGCCAGCCTCCAACACTTAATCCACACAAACAAAAACCTAGCCGTGTAACCTTGGGCAAGTTACTTAACCCCAATTGCTTTAAAAAAAAATATTTCCCAGTATTGTCTAACCAGCTGATATCTCCAGTGTCACTGATAACCAATTCACATTAATTAGCTTTTATAAAAGGAGAGCTATAGTGAGAGGCAAAGTGCAAAAAAAAAACCCCTCTGTCCTCCCCTGAACTGGGGCACACTCTCCCCTCTGCCACCTTGGTTCCTGGGGACAGTGAACTCAAACATAATACGGTGGCTACTAAACATTCCCCTGACCAAGTTCATTTCCAGCTGTGGCACAGTTTAATGGATGAATCCATCTCTTGCTCATAAAATACGGTGTTCTGGCTGCTAGGGCTATTGGCTGCTGCCTACATCAAGCAGGTGACTCGTCTGGGCTGGCTTAGCTGCTTCTGCTACTATTAGATTCTGCAGGGTTTCCAGTTGCTGGACCTCTGATAGCTCCTCCAATCTTTCAAAGCTCACAGGGTCATGATCTCCTCCCTTCTGATTCCTATACTCATTCACCTGAAATTAGGAAAAAAAAAACCAAACACAACAGGGATGGAAGAAAGAGTAATGCCATGGGTTTGAAGCTGCATGGAGATGAGGTGTCGGAGGGACTTCTCCAGCCAAAAGCTTACAGCATTTTCCCCATCTCACTTGAAATCTACCAGGAGAGACAGAGACAGAGACACAGTGAGAAAGAGAAAGACAGTGAGGGGGGAGGGAGAGAGAAGAGCAGAAGAGGGAGAGGGAGCAGTAGAGGGGGAGAGAGAGAGAGAGAGAGAGAGGGGGGGGGGGGGAGGGAGGGAGAGAGACAGAGAATTTTTCTCCTGTGCCTTTTGTATACACACTCAGTTCTGGGGTCAGCATCTGTGGTCAGTCATCTCCAAGTATCTGTGCTTATCCTGAAGCATAGAAGGGTACCCTCCATTATCTGTCATTACACATGATTCAGGGTCACCGAGTCTCCATGTGGTGATACTAGGTAAAGCATAGTATCCAAGCTTTAAGTATTGAGTTCACATTGCTCAGTTCCTCTGCTGTGCCCCCCCAAATATACATAATGAATAAATTTAGCTTGTACAAATGTGCTATGTTGTCCTTGGGAGGGGCAGAGAGCATCTCTCTACTATTCGTGGGGTGATATAATAGTAAAAGTAAGTTAAATGGTAGTGAACTATAATGGAAAAAACACTGAAATAGGTTTCAGGGGTGCAGAGTCCTGGCTCTGCCTATAACTGAACTGTGTGACCTTGGGCAAGTCACATGACAATTCAGTGGCCTCACTTTTACTGTCTTTAAGAATTCATTCATTCATTTCAGTGGTCAGTATCCTCAGCACTAGGATAAAAACAAAGTTTGGATAAGACTGTACTCTGCCCTCAAAGAATTTACCGTCTGTAAATCAGGGCTTACTAGGGGATTTCTAAGGTTTCTAACAGCTCTAAAATTCCATGGTTTTCTAATCTTACTGGATCTTGGTTTCCTCATTTATGAAAAAAAGAGGTTGGCCTAAGTCAAGCAGTGTGGGGTAATAGATAGAGATCTGGACTTGTAATCAAGAAAACCTGCCTTCCAAACCTCAGATACTCACTAGCTAGTGACTCTGTTATAAGTGTCTTTATCTCTTTCAGTCTCAGTTTCCTAATCTATAAAATGGAGATAATAGCACCCACCTGACAGAGATGTTGTGAGCATCAAATGAGATAAAAAGTTCTTCGAATTGACTAATATGGAAATATGCTTTACATGATTGCATGGGTATAACCTCTATCAAATTGCTGGAAGTGAAGGAGGGAGGGAGAAAATTTGGAACTCAACCATCTTTAAAAAAATGAATTGGGGTGGTTAGGTGTCGCAGTGAGAAGAGCATCGGCCTTGGAGTCAGAAGGACCTAAGTTCGGATCTGGCCTCAGACACTTAATGCACACACAAACAAAAAAACCTAGCCCTGTGACCTTGGGCAAGTTACTTAACCCCAATTGCCCTCAAAAAAAAAAAAAAGCACACACAAAAAAATAATCTTAAAAATTATCTTTACATGTAATTGGGAAAAAATAAAATATTATTTTTTAAAAGCTCTGTGAATATTAACTATTATTATAATTATTTTGATGATGATTCCCTCCTGCCCTAGGATTCAATGAAAACCTGTTGTGAACCTCTTCTTGATTCTAATCATTGCTAGATTTTTGTTTGGTGACGTGCTTCCATGACAGCCTCAGTTCCCATGAAGGGACCCCAGGAAACACCATAATAGGAAGTGGGATCATGGCTGAGATGGCCATGGAATTTCCTGACTAGCAAATATCAGCCCTGCCCAACCCCAGAGCAGAACACTCATGACCAAAAAAAAAAAAAAAGGACAAAATAACTTCATAAGACTCACCTCCATCTGTTATGAAGGTAAAACTTAGAGCTTACCCTTACAGCACATTCAAGATTTTTTTTTCTGCCACAGAGGACTAACACTAGTCCCTTAGGGGAGCTCAGCTGACATCCTGGGATCCCCCAGGGAGTGAACTGTGGGGATGTAATGAGACTCAAAGTCAGAAGACATGGGCTTGAGTTCCAGATCTGATACTCACTAGTCATGTGACCATCGGTAAACTGAAACCACCGCTCCTCTCGGCCTTGTTTCTCATCTCAGAAGTTGGGATTATGACTTGTACCAACTATTCTATGTGGTGCTTGTGAGAGGAGAAGGAACACTTGTGCTCCATATACCTATGAAGGCCAAAGTTCAGCCACTATTTCCTCTGAAATTCTTTTGGATTTGAGGGTCCATTTCCTCTTCCCTTCATCCCTTAACTTTCTGGCACCTATCAGAATTTGCTCAGGAATTAGAGTTGAAAAGGTCCTTAGTGATCTAGTCTAATTCTGTCATTTTATGTCTGAGGAAACAGGCCCATGGAAGAGAGTGCTTTGTCCAAGGTCATGGAGCTACTTAAGTGGAAAAAAATGGGATTCAAATTTGGGTCTTAACTCCAAATCCTATGCTTTTCTCACGATATAATGCTGGGACTGGGATAAGTTCAAGCTCTCAAAGTCAGCTCTAGGTTCTAGGTCTAAGGAACAGCTCACTAGCTCAATGGCCCTAGAATATAGATGTGGTGAGAAATGAGGTTGATAACTGGTAGTGAGATCACAGGCAGATAATAATAACAATGCCTTTGGTAATAGCCTGGAACTGTCTAGGAAACTTCCTCTGCTGCTTCTTTCAAACCTAGATGGTTGCCCATCATGCTTCAACAATCATTTAAAATACAGAATTTTTGTTAATTTTTATATCTCTGCATGGCCTCACCCTCCCCAACTCCCAGCTAACACTCTTGCTCTATAACACCTTCTCTTGTTAGAAAGAAACTCCTTACCAAAGGTGAGCCTGGGTCTGTGTGAGCCACATGGTTTTCTGTAGCTCAAGAAACTGGTTTACTCTACCAACAGAGTTTAAGGAATAGTGTACAAAGAAACAAAATTTGCCTTGGGTCTGCTGCTGGCTAGCTACATCACTTTACCCAAGTCCCTTCCCTCTCTGGGTCAGAATTTTCTCAATTGTAAAGTGAGGAGGGTAAAGCAGATGACCTCAGTTTTCTACCAGCTCTATGGTTATCCCTTCCACATAAAGGGGTGTTAGGGGCACAGCACCACCTTGATGCAGAAAATCTGAATAAAATGTTTTGGCTCTCACTTCTTACCAGAGAAGTCTGAATTTTTTCTTTTCCATTTCTGGGGTGTTTACAGTACCATATTGTAAAATTTGGGCTATTACACAATATCATGCATAGATTTTATGCATATCTGAGTTTCTAAATATTTTCTGTGTCATCTGATAGCCTTGGTGTGTGTCTATGACTTCTGCAAAATTCTCCCCAAATTCCCATTTAATTTATTATGCCTACATATAGGAACCACGATGGGGAAAGTCACTATGTGGAAGGGATAACTGTAGATGTATGAGTTTATGCGTTCTAACAGACTTCGACACTCCAAAATTCTATCCTCTGGGTGGACAGGATAGCATAACAGAGCCAGCCTTGGGGTAAAGTACACCTAGGTTCAGAAGGTCCTGCCCCTGCCATATACTGGCTAAGTGGACTTGGTCAAGTCACTTAATCTCTAAATGCCCCTAGGCGACTGTCTAAGACTATTGCAGGGCAAATTCTGTTGTGTATTGGTAAGGAAACTAAGATGACCTTGGACAAATCACCCTCTTCCTTGGGCCTTAGTTTCCTTAGATGCAAGACGATGGAATGGACTAAATCACTAAGGATCTTCTCTAAATCCTAGATGAGGAAACTAAGTCTCAGTGGAGTGGAATGGTTTGATTGGGATCATGAGACTAATAAGTGGAAGACTCAGAACTTTAACCTATGTCTTCTGACTCTTAATCCACTCCGCCTCACCCTATACATTCTGGGTATTCCTTAGAGTTCTTCATTCTAAGGGCTGAAATGATCTTGTTCTATGAAGTCACACACAATTCAATGAGAAAGTCACTCAAGATGCTTTGCATCATGAAGAGCTCTCAGTTCCAAACTGTTAGCTCCCTTGCATATATATACTGCCCACTTTGAGAGAAATAAAACATGGACTCTGGCAACCAAAATTTAAAAAAAGATGCTTTGTGTAAGTAACATTATGGCATTTATGGAACCCAGGCTGTGGATTTACACAGACCAGCTCTGATCTTGGCAGTGGTACTACAAGATAAGAATTCCCTTGACCAACTCTCTACACTTATGAAATCAGAAATGTGGGAATGGTGCCTATTGGGTACCTCTGGGAAGCTTCTACTTCCATCTTTGGAAAGCAAACTCCATGAGGTCAGGGACTGACTTGGTCTTTTATTTATATCCTTAGTGCTTAGCACAGGGTTTGGAATAAAGTTGTTTTTCCTCCTTTGTTTTAAAAGAGAACCAACAACATCACAGGGTGATGTCTTGACTTGTGAATGAACTGGATTTAAGTGAAGCAGAGATGCACAAAGTAGTCGGCCTCACTCTCTTCCAGAGTCATCAAAGTCCAGTGGCAGGACAAAAGTCAGGAAGACTTTTGATGGCCCTGGATTAAGTGGTTTACTTTGAAGTCTGACCATATCTTTGATGTCTGACCAAGCTCTAAGCACTTTACAGTGCCTGCTTCAGCCACCTTGGTGGCCATTGGAACAAATTGTTCTCATTCTCCCATTCTACCTGCGGAAGTCTTCACGTGCTTGGGGTACACATCCCCCTAACTCACTGACAGGTTTCAGGCTGTTGTACTGTCAACCTGGTTTAGCCCGTCTGCCAAGACAGTTTTACTGGGGTGTGGTCACTGCACATGCTATTACTTCTTGGAGCCACAGGTGAGAGTTGGGTGACAGGTGGACACCAAAGGTGGTTAAGCAGCCCTGAAAAGGGCTTGGCAAGCTGTCACACCTTGATCTTCCGGAACACTCCATATACCCCTCAGAACATAGTAAGTACTTAATAGCTACATATAATTTATTCCTGCTAAGTATACGTATACATATATGTATATGTGTGTATGAGTATATATTTATATTCTTTACTTCACTCCTTGGTAGCATTTCCATTTTCTCTCTTAAATTGGCCAGTCTGTGTTTAGAGACAGGTTTTCATTCTGCATCAATCAAAAAGTATTTAATGAGGGCTTCCTAATATTTCCAGCTCAAATCCAGGTGACTAAATCAATCCAAACCAATCTGTCACCTGTCATTAGATTGTCATCTATTATGTGCAAGGCTGTGCCTAGGATACAAAGACAAAAAAAAAAAACAAAACCAAAAAACTGCTGTGAAAGACATCAATCACAGGATTTTAGAGTGGGAAGGGTCTTAGAGGTCTTCTAGTCCAGCCCCCTCACTTTACAGATAAGGAAACTGAGGCCCAGAGAGGGGAAAAAACCCTTAAGTACAAACACTCCTCTTGAGGAGGAGGTGGACCAACCACATCTTACACAGTCCCAGGATTCTAACAGCCACAAAGATGACAGGGTTGGCTTTTTCTTCGCTCTGTGATGTGGGTGGGTGGTCACACCCATAATGCTTTGGATAGTTAACCGACACAGCCAGAGAAGAGGGCATAACAAGGAAGAAGCTGTGATTGCACCCATCCTTTCTTTCCAGGACTTGGAAGATGTCCAGAGGGACCAATCACTCCTCTCTAACACCCTTTCCAGCAAGGGGTGAGGAAGGACATCCATTCTCCAGGGAGGCTGGACTTTCCATCCTTTCCTCATTCCCCTGCTCTCTCGCAGGAAAGGGGGGAGGGGAGAAAGAAAGATGGGGGAGGGAGGGAGAAAGATAGAAAGGGAGGAGGGGGAGAGAGAAGAGAGATACAGAGATGAGAGAGAGAGACTAAGAGGAGAGAGACAGAGACAGAAAGATAAAGTGAGAGACAGAGGGGGAGAGAGAGATGGGGGGGTGCGAAAGAGAGGAGGGGAGAGAGAGATGAGGGAGGGAAACAAAAAGACAGAAAGGGGAAGAGAGAGGAGACAGAGAGAGAAGCAAAGCCAGACAAGGGAAAGAGGGAGGGAGAGAGACAGAAATACAGAGACAAGAGAGACAGACGTAGAGATAAAGAAACGAGAAAGGAGAGAGGAGAGGACAGAGAAGGAGGGGGAAAGGAGACGGAGAGAGGGGAAAGATGGATACAAAAGGGGAGAGGAAAGAGAGGGAGCGCGCTGCAGAAAGTGAATGCGGGCTGCTGGTGAGCCCGTCTGCGCGGCTGCAGCACCACAGCGGGTCTGGCAGTCCTTCAGGGACCAACACGTCAGTCACTTTCACCCCACTGCAGTCCCCTGAGCTGCAGGGCTGCTGTCTCCAGGGAGCCGAGAGCAGCAAACCGGCCGGAAATCGCTCGCTCGGCACCAGGGGTAAAGCACAAACTGACTTCTACTGAAGCAGGAACCTGACTTCCACCGGGCCGCAACCTCAAAGGGCAGCTGCCGCCTGCCTCGCTCACGCGCTGCGCGCTGGGTCTCGCTCAGCCAAGCTTGCCGGTTTGAAATGTCAAGAAATCTACTTTGGGAAATCGAGGCCCCCCTCCCATCCCCACATGCGCACTCACAGCCTTGCCCGGGAGCTGGGCGCTCTCGGCGGGTGGGGGTGGGAAGGGGGAGCGAGAAGGTGGGGAGGTGTGGCTACTAAACCACAGGTTCAGTCTCCTTAGAAAGTCTTTTTTTTTTTTTTTTTGCAAGCTTTGCATAACGACGGATTGCACAAAATCCTGCTTGCGTGCGTGCTGGCAAGTATTGGAAAAGGGAAGGGTGCTTTCTGCTTTTTACTTCCACGACTTTACTTTTCAATGGGCTGGCGGTTTTTTCCTTTCCCTTTTTTTTTTTTTTTTTTTTTGAGCAGGGTTGTCGTGAATTAGAGGGAGGCCAAGGCGGGTTAGCAAATGGGCCTGGAAACATGGCTCTCAGGTGTGTGCAATGGCCCTCGTTGTTCCAGGACCACCACGATATTTCTTTAAGCGAAAACCTTCGATTTTACTGTTTCCCAGAGGCCACGGGCTCCAAGCTGGGGAGGTTTTACCTCGACTGGCGCTCCCAGCAGGACCACTACCCAATTCCACTTTTTGTTGTAGGCTTGATTAGTCAGCTGCTTTGCTGAGAGACGGGGAGTAGAATGGACTGCCAAGGGTCATGCTTTGGCCCGGAATCAGGCGCTTCCACAGTTCTAAAGATTAGGAAGGGGGGCCGTGTCGGGTGGGGAGGGGCACATCACTTGAGATTGGGGAGTATGAGATTACCGTGTGGGAGATAAGTGAATACCACGTTCCCACACTGGAAGTCATGATGACAATGTCAAAAAATGGGTGGTGGGTGGGGGGAAAGTGAAAGAAAAAGAACAAGGGGGAAGAGAAACCAAAATGAGGCATGCAGAGGGACCGACCAAGAGTATTAGGGCAGGAAAGAAAGCCAAGTCTGGAGGAAGACACCCAGAGAAAAGCAGGTATGTGCAGGCAGTGGGCGGCAGGAAGAAAAGCAAGTCCAAGAACTCCAGTCGGAATAAACGTCAACCTCCTGTTGCTTCTCACCCATCCATACCATTCCAGTGGGGATGGAGTGCTGGAGACAGTAATAGCTGACTGGGGTGGGGAACCTTTGGCCAGCAGGGGATTTGTTCTGTGAAATTTGGATTCAGTCCAACGGATGCATTGGAGGACCTAGAGGGCCACAAGTGACCTCAATCCACCTCAATCGAGACTGCAGGTTCCCCACCCCTGATTCCTGGACCATCAGCCATTGGAACACTTTCAAGATGGATAGGCCCATGTGTGGCAAGGCACAAAGCTACCACCTCTGCTGTGGGAGGTCCAAGAAAACACATGTAGGTTTAAAGGCTTGTGAGTACCTTAGGAGAAGACCCTCCTGCCACACTGGAGGGGGATAACAGTCTGTTTCTGTGCAGTCTTTCATGTGATTAGTTAACAAGTACCTCTGGGTGAGGAGCCTGGGAAGAGTACAAGGATAAACAAGATGTGGTCCCTGCCTTCAGGGACCTTACAATTAGGCTGGGGAGATAAGCTACACACACACACACACACACACACACACACACACACACACAAACACACAACTCCAGTGTAAGGTAGCATGTGATATAATAAATGGCACTTCAAGAAACATTTCAGAGCAGCATAGATATAGAAATGAAAGGATCCAAGGAGCCATCAAATCCTCATTTAATAGATGAGTATACTGAGGTCAGGGGCAGCTAGGGCCTGAGTTCAAATTTGACCTCAGACACTTACTAGCTGTATGACCCTGGGTAAGTCACTTAACCCTGTTTGCCCCAGTTTCCTCATCTGTAAAATGAGCTGAAGAAGGAAATGGCAAACCACTTGAGTATCTCTGCCAAGAAAACCCCAAATGGGGTCACAAAGAGTTAGACACCACTGAAACAAATGAACAGCAAAAAAAAAAAAAAAAAAAAAGGCCCTGTGCTAAGTAAGTGCTGAGGACAGAACTGAAAACAACAGACAATCCTGAGACTTCGAGAGGACCCAGGTCCTCTGATTCTAGAGCCAACTCTTTTGGCCCAAGAACCACACCAAGCTACTTCCTGGTCTTGTACCCAACATGTGTGAATTGTCATGGCAGCACTGGGAATACAAAGGGAAATACCACACTGGGCCTGTTCTCAAGGTATTTGTAATAGAACATGGGAAAATAGAAATATACAATCAACCACTAGGCATTTATTAAGTGCCTACTGTTAGCCAGGCACTGTGTAAAGTGCTAGGAGATATATAGAATAAAACAATCCTTGCTTTCAAGAAGCTTACATTCTGTCTAGCGTGACTACAAATAGAAACTATAAAAGAAATAAAAAGAGTAAATATGGACAGTGAGGAGTAGAGTGCTGGCCCTGGAGGCAGGAGAACAGTTCAAATTCAGCTTCAGACACTTACTAGCTGTGTGACCCTAGGCAAGTCACTTAACCCCAACTGCCTTGCCAAAAGAAAATAAATAAATAAATAAATACAGTATTACCCCTCACTTCCTCCCTCTAGCCATCTCTCCCATTGTTTCCCCTACTGCCTTACCCATCTGGAGAAGCTTCTGCCTTGTATACCTCATTGCTCCCCCATTAAAGAAAGGAACCTTTGAGGCCCCTTAGTCCACTTTACAGATGAGGAAGCTGAGGACTAGAGGAGGTTAAGTGAGTTGACCAAGGCAATAGTTATTGTCAGAAATAGCAATGGTGAGCGCAGGTCCTCTAACTCATGTGCTCTTTCTGCTATATCACAATACTCTATAGGAGGCAGGACAGAGACAGTGGGGAGGGAAGAGAAGTGAAAGAGGCTGACTGAAATGTAAAGTCTGTGGAGTAACAGAAAATGCTTTGGGGGGGCGGGCCTCAGAGGAGGAAGAGGCCATGCACTGTATGTTAGGGTGGTCAGGGAAGACTCCAGGAGGGATATGAAGGCTTTCATGGAAGGGGAAGATTAACATGGGTAGAAAGGATCCATAGGAGGCCAGTGAGTGGCAATCTCACCTAGATTTCAGCATCGGAGGCCCAAATGCTGCCTCCAATACTGTGTGACCCAGAGCAAAGTCACCTCACCTCCCTAGGCCTTAGTTCCTTCATCTATAAAATGAAAGGTTTGGACTACTTTACTTATGGGATCCCTCCCAGCTTTCAATCTGAGATCCTGTTTTCCCCAATGGGCAGCTAGCTGGCACAGTGGATAAAGTGCTAGGCCTGGAGTGAGGAAGACCTGAGTTCAGATCCACAAGTTGTATGACCCTGGGCAAGTCAATGCTGTTTGCCTCAGTTTCCTCATCTGTAAAATGTCTATCTTTGCCAAGACAAATTCAAAGGATCAGACACAATTGAACAACAAAATTTTTCCTAGTAATCAATCACCACAGACATTTAATAAAATATAGAATAGCTTTGAATCTTGCTCAAAGAATGTCTGAGAGGAAAAAAAAGGAACTGAGAGACTGTCTAACTCATTTAGCAGAGGTGGAAATTGAGGCCTGGAGACGTGGAATGATTTGCCACAGTTAGGTAATAGTAGCTAAGACTAGAATCAGGCTTCCTAAGTCAGTGCTCTTTCCACAAAAGTACCAGCCAGAGTTGGATAACAGCATGACATAGCATGACTTAGACCCTACTAAGAGTCAAAGAGAAACTCTAGTAATGGGTTTGCTATAACTCCTAGGATTTGAAATTAGGAGGTAACTAATTTCAAATCTGACACTTTACTGTCATCACTTACTTACATGGCTCTGTAACCATGAATTATCTTCTTCGAGCCTCAGTTCTCTCATCTGAAAAAATGAGGGTAATAATGCCTTTAGTAACTACCTTATAGGTTTGTTGTAAGGCTCCAATGAGATGATGTATTGTAGGGCTTTACAAACTTTATAGCACTCAGCCCATTATTTTAATTAAACCTTAATCATAATTCATTCTGCTCTATAATTCCCAGACATCTTCTCAACTGCCCTATCACCTTCTTTCCTGCTTTTTCTCTCCCTTCTCCCAGTTCTGGAACCATAATCAAATCAACTCTGCCATTGTTCCTGGATGGGGTGTATCAACCTACTCTTTCATAGTTCTATGGGGGCTACCTCCAGTTGGCCTGATCTATGTCAAACTACTGGAGCCAGATGGCTCTAGAAAGAAAGTGAGACTGGTGACTTTGCACAGCCTTCCCTCACTTAAATCCAATTGGCTTGCAAGTCATGGTATCACCTTCCTGATGTCATGGTCCTCTTTGAGAATGAAGGACAAACAACAGCAACAACAACATAGCTCTATTCACCATCTGTGACTTTCTGAACCAAAGTGTTTACAAATACCCACTTCTGGGTAGTCTCCCTTCCAATAGAGTGCAAACTCCTTGAAGGCAGGAATGATCTTTACTTTGTATTTGTATGCCCAGTGCTTGGCACAGAATGGAGTAGGGACTGGACCTGTGACTTCATTAGTACACAATTTAGAGTGTTAAGAGTTGCCTAGGGCATTGAGAAAGTAAGTGACTTGCCTGGGGTCACTTAGCTTGTATGTGTCAGGGCTTCCTGGCTTTGAGGCCAGTTTTCTACAGATTCCACAGAGGCAGCTGGTAGCAGTTGTTTCTTATCTTCCTATACACTGAATTCTCTTTTAGGAGGCAACTAGGTGGTTAGAGTGCTGGGCCTAGAATCAGTCAGTCAACATTTATTAAGCATCTACTATGTGCCCAGCAAGGCAGCTAAGTGAAAAGTGGATAAAGTGCCCAGTCTGGAGTCTAGAAGGCTCATATCCCTGTGTTCAAATCTGGCTTCAGACACTTACTAGCTGTGTGATCCTGGGCAAGTCACTTAACCCTATTTGCCACAGTTTCTTTATCTGTAAAATGAACTGGAGAAGGAAATGGCAAACTACACCAGTATTTTTGCCAAGAAAACCCCTAATTGGGTCACAAAGAGTCAGATACAACTGAACAGACAAAAAAAAGGTATAGGGTAGCTAGGTGGAACAGTGAATAAAGCATGGACCTAGGAGTCTGGACTACCTGAGTTCAAATCTGGCCCCAGACACTTAACATTTACTACCTGTGTGACCTTGGGCAAGTCACTTAACCCCAATTGCCTTTCCAAAAAGGAAAAAGAAAAAAATTTTTAAAAGGCACTATGCTAAGTGCTGGGGATATAAAAAAAGGCAAATAACAATTCCTGCCCTCAAGGAGCTTATAATCTACTGGGGGAGACAACATGCAAACAAATATATACAAAACAAGTTACATATAGGAAAACTAGGAAATAATTAGTAGAGGGAAGAATTAAATTAAGAGGACTTAGGTAAGGCTTCCTGTAAAAGGTGGGATTTTAGTTGGGATTTAAAGAAAGCCAGTGAGGTCAGTAGTCTGAGCAGAGGAGGGAGAGTAGGGGGCAGCCAGAAAGAATGCCCAGAGCTAAGAGATGGAGTGTGTTGTATGTAGAGCAGCCAAGAGGCCAGTTCACTGGACTGAAGAGTGCCTTTTACAGTTTCCTCAAACTGTAAAATAAAAAATAGCACCTGTTTCACAGGGTTGTTGGGAGATTATACATGCAGCAAACCCTGTATAATGGTAGTTTAGGAAGATAAGGAAATGATAAAGCAAACCCAGTATAATGCCTAGCACACAGTAAGTACCATGTAAATTCTTATTCCCTGTCTTCTTTGTTCGCTATACCATGCTGCCTATGATAATTAGCACTTCATATGCTTTTTCATTCATTCACTATCTACAGTTGTTCTTGCCTCAAATATAATAGCCATCTGCTTCCACTGTAGTGTCAAGCAGAAGTCATTCTTAGGATTCAAGGGCAGTGCAGGATAGCCACTAAGATGGCCACGGAACAGAGGCAGAACCAACACAGAAGCAAAGCTTGTGACAGTGTTTTTCTGCCATGTTGGGTGACAGCTGGCTGCCCAAGAATCCTAGAAATGGAGGCTAGTGTAGAGCAAATGTAAGGAGGTGTGTAATGGTAAAGGAATCTTCCTGCCCCAATGGGCCTCACTTGGAGTCCAAAAAAACAGAAGCTTGCTTAGGGGAGGCTTGTTTTTCAGGAAGGCCCACACCTTTTGTTACTTTGTAATTAGGAAGCGGGTCACAAAGGTTTCGATGTTCTCTGACCCTAGAGAAGGCTATATATATACTCCCTGAGGTGAGGTTTTGTTTTGGGGCTCACTTTGGGAAGAGTTATATGATTTAGCCAGATGAAACTCTGGGCAGCTGTTGAGTCCCTTGGCTTTGAAAACCCAGATGTTGGTGCTTCTCTCTCTGGTGACTAACACTGTATGGATGTAATGGCCAGATAGCTAGAAGCCCTGTCTGTTGGTTTGCTGAATTGTGTTATTTTTTCTCTGTTTTTCATCTGCTTATAATTTCTGTTTGTATTTCCTGAAGGTCAGGGTGCTGATTTTTTCCCTTGAACTAAGTGAATGATATCTATGTTTGATTAATGTATGATTGTTAACCCCTTTTGAGTCGCTTTCCTTTAGTAAAGCAGATCAAAGAACCTGTCCTAGCAGCCATCCTGGGTATGCTAGGGTGCTTGCTGTTACGAGGTGGCGGTGGTTGTTCAATCATGTCCAACTCTTTGTGACCCCATTTGAGATTTTCTTGGCAAAGATACTGGAATGGTTTGCCATTTCCTTCTCTAGCTCATTTTACAGATAAGGAAAGTGAGGCAAACAGGGTTAAGTGACTAGTGACTGTCTGAAGTCAAATTTGCACTCAGGAAGACGAGTCTTCCTGACTCTAGGACCAGTGTCCTATCTACTGCACCTCCTACCTTCCCTGTTTTATCACACACTACTCCCCTTTCCATATTCTACATTCCAATCAACTGCATTATGCCCTGTTTGTCTCCTGAACTTTCCTGAGTCTTCTTACTTCCCTGGCTTTGTTCATGTGCCAAGAAGGACACCACGGTATGGTAGAAGGGGCATTAGATTTGGAGGTAAAAGGTCCTGTGTTCAAATACCTACTCTGGGACATTACTTTTGTGATCTCATTTAATTCATGTCACCTTATTGAGCCTCAGTTTCATCATCTGTAAAATGAGAAATATTAGTGTGGTTTGAAAAGAAATACATCTATATTCTTTCATTAGAAAAGATGGGAAAAGAAAAAAAAATATTTTAAAAATTAAAAAAAAAATCAAAGGGGGTGGCTAGGTGGCTCTAGTGAATAGAGCACCAGCCCTGGAATCAGGAGGACCTGAGTTCAAATCTGACCTCAGACACAACACAAAAAAAACTAGAAGTGTGACCTTGGGTAAGTCATGTAACCCCACTTGCCCTACCTTCTCCCCTCTAAAACGCAAAAAAAAAAAGAAAAGAAAAAGAAAAAAAGATGGGAGGGGATGCTCCAAGTATGGAATATACACTATCTACATATACTGACACAATGTCAGATGTGGTCCTTATGTTCATTAGTTTTACTAAAATGTTATTTTTTGCTACAAGGGAACACTCATTTTGGTGAGCAGGGTCAGTAGGGGTAAGGATATATCCAGAAATAACAGTGACAGAAAAACAAAAGGCATTAGTGGAAACACATACACATACATACATACATACATACATACACACACACACACACACACACACACACACACACACACACACACGTTAATGAGGATTGGACTAATCTTTTCCAGCACTAAATTCCACAGCACTACAACCTATGAATGTTTTCCTTCTCTATCTTTACCTACTGATATCCTTCAAGGTCTAGTTCAAATGCCCCCTTCTCTGTTGTTGTTGTTGTTTAAAAGGGGACAAATGACATCATAAGGTGATGTCTTGACTTTCGTGGATTTAAGTGAGGCAAAGACATGGAAAGTTGTTGGCCTCACTTTCTCCTCAGAGTCATCTAAGTCCACTGGCAAGAAAAAGGTCAAGACTATTGGCAATGGCCTGGGATGCAGTGGGTGACCTTGGTCTTTCTAAAATTTTTTTTTATTTTTTAATGATGGCATAAAACACAGTAATATTTAAAAATGATTGCACATGAAATTGCAAATCTATTTCATACAACTTGTTATTTCTTTTAAATATATAATAAAGTTATCATGCAAATTTTTTTCTTTTTTTCCCTCCCTCACCATAGAGATGGCTACTATTAGACACAAATATGTATATACATCTGTATATATATATACACACAGATGTATATATATTACATATATATGATATCATTCTATACATCTATTTATCAGGTCTTTTTCTAGGTGCAGATAGTGTCTTTCTTTTTTATTTATTTATTTTTTTTAAGCAATTGGGGTTAAGTAACTTGCTCAAGGTTACACGGCTAGTCATTTGATTTATGCGTGGGTGCTCATTTTCTGAGGCCGGATCTGATCTCGGGTCATCCAAACTCCGAGGCCGGCGCTCTTACTCACTGCGCCACCTAGCCGCCCCTTTAGGGCAATTGGGGTTAAGTAACTTGCCCAAGGTTACATGGCTAGGTTTTTGTTTGTATGGATTAAGTGTGGGAGGCCGGCTCCGAACTCAGGTCCTTCTGATTCCAGGGCGGGCGCTCTATTCACTGCGCCACCTAGCCGCCCGGCTCAGTCATTCTTAAAACAATATTGCTGTTACTGCATATAGTGCTCTCTTGGTTCTGTTCATTTCATGCTTCATTATTTTGTGCAAGTCGTCCCATGTCTTTCTAAGATCATTTAGCTTGTCATTTCTTATGGCACAATAATATTCCATCACAATTATATACCATAACTTGCCCAGCCATTCCCCAACTGACGGACATTCCTGCAATTTCCAGTTCTTTGCCACCACAAAGAGAGCTGCTATAAACGTTTTAGAAGATATAGGTTCTTTTTCTTTTTCCCTAATAATTTTTGGAAACAGACCTAATAGTGATATTTCTGGGTCAAAGGGTACATAGGCAGTTTAATAACTCTTTGGACATAATTCCAGATTGCTCTCCAAAATGGTTGGAACAGATCAAAATGACCATTCTATTTTAAGGTCTTCCCCAGGTCTCAGTTTGTCTGAGGCAAAGCCCCATTCAATGACTAAGAGCTAGGTAAGAGTTGAGACAAAAGACGGCTTAATTTACCAACACAAAGATTATCAATTTGGGAGGGGAAGACCTTAGGTGAAGCCTTTATTAATTCCACTAGCTGGAAGAGATTGCCCAAGGCTGATGATCTCATCTCACTGTGATTTTCCTTTAAAACGGTGTAGAACTTGGTTTACATTCAAATGTAAGCTCCGGGAAGGAGGCCATCTCCCCCAACCCTGAACACAATGCTTAAAGCATAGTAGGCATTCAATAAGAATTCCTTCAATGAATATGAAAAAAAAACTCTCCCCCCCAAATCTACCCGGAGGTAGAACAGCTCTGGGAATACGGGGTAAAGAACAGAACCACTGAGAGGCTGTAGTCAGAGAGTGGGTGGCTCATGTTGGTTAAGGATACCAGTCTTCCTCCCTCGGAGGCTGAGTGATAACTCTATAAAGTGCTACAAATCAGGATTTCAGTTAAATTCATTTCAGCCAATGTTTTCTAAAGGCTTCCTTTTGTGTTGCCACTCACTGAGGAATACAAAGAGAAATGGGCATGGCTCCTACCCTCAAAGACTTTATAGCTTAGTAACAATTAAGTAGACAAGTCTGAGTGTAAACACATCTTGGGAGCACAGTGAGTTGTGTGGTGAGCTCTTCAGCATTGCTTGCAGGCTATGGATAGGGTTAGGGACTAAGTCTGTGCCTTTATTTGATATAAGGAATTCTCAGGTAAGGAAACACTTCATATCAATGTGTGGCACCTTTTCTGCAACTTAATTTAATATAGAGTAGCCCACATCCAGGGCACAGAGAAGGTAAGTGACTGACCCAGGGCCACACAGTCAGTATATAGAACATTCTTTACTATACTGCATTCCTTCCACGGGCCATGGTATCTCATTGTCATAGCTATAAGTAGAGTCTCATCTTTGAGGTCCTTCACATGAGATCCCTGTCAACAGCTTGTAGTGTTTACAACTGGTAGATGGCTGCTACCCAATGGCAGAGGCCTTGGCTGGTTTGGGAGACTGTAAATAACTTCCCATATGTTAAAACTAGAACCAAGATTATAGATCAGCAGCTAGCCTTGTTTGGAGGCCATCAGATATCTATTGGTGTAATTTTCTCACTGATTGGCTCCCTTTAGAATGCCTACAAAATCCAGCTCAATTTCAGCTTCCAGGAAGCCTTCCTTGATCACTCCTCTCACCCCTGCTTCCCCCAGGTACAATCTTTCTTGTTTTTTTCATATCTCTCTCATGCACTAATCACATCTCATGTTTCAATTCAATTTAAAAAACATTTTAGGGGGCAAAGCCAAGATGGCAGAGTAGAAGCACAAACTTGGTGTGAGTTCCCACTCCAATCACTTGCAATACATGTAAAAAAATGACTCTAAACAAACTTTAGAGCTACAGAACCCACAGAGTGACAGAGAGAAACAAATCTCCCACTGAAGGCAGACTGGCAGACCAATAGGAAGGGTCTATCATACTGAGTTTGGAGCCTAGTGCAGTGACTTTGAGCTGGGTGGTTCTAGCCCCAGGGCAGACTTGACCAGACATGGCCAGAGCAAACTTCAGGAAAGTGAATCACCAGCAGCTGTGGTGGTTTCCAGACTGCTCAACCCATAAACGCCAAAGACAAAGTAAAAGGTCAGTGTAGAACTCTGTTGGAGGGGCAGGTAGGTGGTACAGTGAATAGAGCACCAGCCCTGGAATCAGGGGGACCTAAAGGACCTGAATTCAAATCTGGCCTCAGACACTTAACACAAAAACTAGCCATGTGACCTTGGGCAAGTCACTTAACCCCAACTGCCCTCCAAAAAGCAAAAAAAAAAAAGGAACTCTGTTGGTACAGGGGAAGACAGAAAAGCACAGTCTGGCCCCTGCTCCTGAGGTGAGGAGTGGCAGAGACACAGCAATTGGGGGTGGGGGAGTGGGGAGAGGGTGGAAGGGCATGGGAAGAGGAGAGGGAGGGGGAGAAAATTTGGAACTCAAGGAATTGTGGAACTGAATGTTGTAAACTAAAAGTAGATAAACAAATTAAATAAAATTGAAAAAATAAAATAAAAAAAATTTTTAAAGAATTTTATAAAAGAAAGATTAGGACTCTGAAAGGTAGAGAAAAGAGTGCATTTTGGGTACTAGTTGAATGTGGGGGATGAAATGTAGTATGAGAGGAGGTGTGGGGTAGTGATAGAGAGGCAGATTCAAGAACCATCTTGGACATTTACTGGTTGTGTGACTCTAGGCAAGGCCTTCTCACTGGGAGTTCCTTTCACCAGTGCTAATTCCCATCCCTACTTATGTCTTTGGTTGTTTAGTCTATTAGTTTTGTCTTACTCTTCATGATCCCATTTGGCATTTTCCTGGCAAAAATAATGGAGTGGTTTTCCATTTCCTTCTCCAGCTGATTTTGCAGATGAGGAAACTGAGGCAAACCATATTAAGTGATTTGCCCAAGGTCACATAGCTTGTAAGTGTCTGAGGTTGAATTTGAAGTCAGGTCTTCCAGACTACAGGCCCATGGACTGTGTATATCTTATCTTTTCTATTGGACTAGAAGCTCCCAGAGGGCAGGAGCAGGGACTGCAACTTATTTATCTTTGCTTCCCCTTCTCCAGTACAGGACTTTGGGCAAAGTAACCTCTAAATAAATGTTTGGTTTGTGGGTTTGTTTTTTAAATCAGGGAGGGGTCCACAAGTCACTGTTAGTTTTTCTTTCCTAGTCCTCTTTTCAGAATTTTCACGGAGGAATAAGTATTAAGGTGACTTGGAGTAACCAACTCGTAGAGCTTGACCCCTTCTGCTCCCTTCCCCCAACTTTGCAGATTGAGTCCTCAGAGGCCTCCAGTCTCACAGGTGGCTAGTGGGAGATGTGAAACTGGAGCTCAGTTTTCCAGATGTTCAGAGTAGTGTTCTTTCCAGGATATTATGGCACCCATCTTGTTTTTGCTTAGGACCATGTCATCTGCCTATTCAATAAACTCCAGTGGCTCCCTATTCCCTTCAGGGTTGAATATAAAATCCTCTATTAGGCTTTCAAAGGCATCATAACTTGGTCCCTTCCACCCTTTCCAGTCTTTTTACAATTTGTCCTCTTCTATTCTTACTATCTAGTGTCATTGGCCTCCTTGCTGTTCCGCCATGCTTTTCCTTGCACAAAACATTCCATCTCTTGACTCTGTATTTTCTCTGGCTGTCCCCCATGCTTGGAATGCTTTCCTTCCTCACATCCCAGTTAAAATACCAACTTCAACAAGAAACTTTTCCCAGCCCCCCTTAAGGCTAGTGCCTTCCCTCTGAAATGATCTCCAATTTATCCTGTATATTTTATTGGTTGTAGAGACTTGTTTGCACATTATCTCCCCTATTAGACTGCGAGCATCTCGAGGCCAGGGACTGTTTTTGCTTTTCTTTGTATACTCAGAATTTAGTACAATAGTTCATACATAGTAGGTGCATAATAAATGCTTGTTGACTTCACTTGACTTGACTTGGAAACCTCCCTGGGCACAGAACTTCTGGTTCCAAGAGGGAAGAGTCCTGATGCCCAAAAGAAGGGAGTTATTGCAGTCCTTCAAACTACTCTGTAAGTAAGTATATAATAAATATAACCTTCCCCCCAAAATCTATTTGCATAAGGCTCTCCTAACTGGTGGAAATTGGATACTCTGTGCTCCATGCCTGTGTGAGAGGGAATTGGATATGGCTTAAGAGATGAGAAATCCTGGAACCACTGTTTTCTTTCTCAAAACTAGAAGTCAAAATACCAGGATATTTCCTCTCTTGAGTTCCTGAACTGAACTGTACAACGTGGAGTAATTAATCTCTACCAATGAGGAGAATCTTATGCAAATCAGCTTTGAGTCACAGGTTACATATTTAAGTATTCCAAAAGTTCTCGTTTCCTCTTCTGAACCAATACATACCAATGAAAATCAATTCCCTCCCAATTAGGCCTCATTATAAACCTTGCTATGACTCTCTCCTTGCACAAATGTGAATACCACAGATTTCAAAGGCAGTTCAACATAATGGAAGGAAACAAAGCCCATAGGAGAAAATAACTTTCAGGGATGTTCTCCTATTTCCTTCCCCTTCATTTCCCATGAACTAACCATTGAAAACATAACCCATTGGAAGTACTTACTCAGTGATGTGTTTTTTGTTTTTTTTTTTTAATTTTTGCTTTTTGGAGGGTGATTGGGGTTAAGTGACTTGCCCAAAGTCACACAGCTAGTAAGTATCTCAAGCATCTGAGGCCAGATTTGAACTCAAGTCCTCCTGACTTCAGGGCTGGTGCTCTATTCACTGTGCCACCTAATTGCCCCACTCAGTGATGTTTTTGTGAGACAAAAAAACGGGGCAAAAAGATGATGCTTGGTGTATGTGATAGAGGGGAAGAGTTGGCTTTTCTTTGGGGCAGTACTCTCCATGGTATTTAGTGCTGATTGTACTGAGCCAACCCAAGTCAGCCCAGTCCCCAACTCAAGACCAGCAGAGGTGTATTGAACTCAACTCAGCCCTCTTGAGAGTTGGGTTTTGAGCATGGGAGGCAGCTGAAAGAAAACTAGAGAGATAATACATCTGTTTTCAGAAGAGTCTGTTGTTCTCTGTACTGGCTGCTACTAAAAACGACTTGAAACTAGCCACACATCAGTTTTGGTTCTCGTGACTAAATCAAGGAATGGTACTGGGGTGCTGTGTCATTAGAAATGAAACTATTTCTTAAACAAGAACATTAGGTAGACATTTTAATATAACTTCAAATATTTCGTGTAAAAACTAAAGCAGAATCTTGGTCTTGCCAACTGCTTCTAAAGGTCTTTACACCAAGGGTGGGGTAGGTTCTGATACCAAATGTCATCAGGCCCAGATACCAAATGTTCCCAAATCAATTGGCCTTCATTGAGTACCTGCTGTATGAGGCATTTTGGGGGCAGAGGAAAGAGCCCTGGGTTGGGAAGCAAGAGGCCCAGTTCCTTATCCCAGGTGTTTCACTAACTAACCATGGGCCAGTGACTGGAAGTTGTTGGGTTTCAGATAACTCAGCTATAAAAAAAGGGTGGTGGTGGTGGTGGTGTTGGCTCAATGACTGCTAAGGTCTCTCCTAGCTTTAGAGTGCAATGAATCTGTGATTCTTAAGCCCTACTTCTCAGGGGCTTCCCATCATGCTGCTCTCTAGTTTCCTGTTTCTCCCTCTCCTCAGTTCTGTTCTTATCTATGTTGATAATACAGTGACAAAAGTCTGCTATATCACTGCAGGAGAATCAAGCTGCTGAGGGCTTATCTTGGGAATCAGTACTGATAAGAGTCATGGCAGGATAAGAATTTCAGCATAATATGTTTTTAATTTTGTATAAGGCAGGTAGCAGCAGATTTCAATGGAACACACAGGAAACCATGCAAATGATTACTTTATCAAGTCCCTTCCCCAGCTTGTGATCCATTCATTATCTTAGGGTTGGTGGCTTTCACACAGGTTCAGAGATTTGTCACTTGAGATTACCCAAGAACTTGTCAGAGGCCTAGGGGAGACAAAGGGAGGGGGTTACTGATCCTATCTGATACTTGACAATTCCCTCTGGGATCATATGTTTAGAGCTGGAAGGAACCTCATTTTACAGGAAATTAGGGCCCAGGGGGGTTTAAATCATTTGTCTAAGGTCACATAGAAAGCAATGGAGAGTCAGAATTCAAACCCAGGTCTACTGACTCCAAATCCAGTCTTCCTTACCTGTACCCCACTCACATTGCCAGTCATTGTTACTAGGCAGAAAGGCAAGAAACCATTCCAGATCATTCAAAAAGGGCCTGTCAGATGAAGATACTCTTTAGCTTTAGAGAAAGCACAATTTCAGATGCTTTATACATTTGTGTATGAATTGAGTTAAGATTTAAATAGAAAGGTTGCCCCACTATCCATATGGGTTTGGGGGATGGAGGTGGGTAGGGAAGAAGAGGGTACTTTCTAACCACAAGTTATACCAGCAGGATCATAGGATATTAGATGAAATGCTGAAAAAGACCCAAGAAGTCATTTAGTGCCATTTTATAGATGAGGAAACTGAGGTCCAAACAAGTCCAAAAGAGTTCAAGATTTCATAGGTGGTAAGTGGCAGAGGTCTGATTGGAACTGAGGTTCTGATTCCAAATCAAGCCTTTACCATTGCATGAATCTTTTATTTTGGGAGGGGGTAGGGAAGAGGAGGGAAGTATTAGAGAGATTTTTTTTCCTCCTAATTTAACAGATATTTAATGAGCTACTACCCTATTCCCTGGGAAGCTAGGTTGCCCAGGGTCACACAGCTACTAAGTGTTCAAGGCCAGATTTGAACTCAAATCTTTCTGCCTATTAGAGCTGGAAGGAACTACCTGGGTACCCTATTTCAAAGAAAGCTACCTTTAGAAGTGGAAAATTAAGTTGGTTCACATCTGTAATCTCATCTACCAGGGAAGCTGAGGCTAGAAAATCTCTTGGGCTCAGGAATTCTGAGCTGCAGTGGCCTAAACCTATCTGGGATGTGCACTAAATTCGATGTTGATACCATGAGCCTGTGAGCCACCCCTAGGATCCAAAGCCACTAGGTTGCCTAAAGATGTATAAACCAGGGGTGACTAGGTGTCGCAGTGAAGAGAGCACCAGCCCTGGAGTCAGGAGGACCTGAGTTCAAATATGGCCTCAGACACTTAACACAAACCTGGCTGTGTGACCTTGGGCAAGTCACTTAACCACAACTGCTCCTCCAAAAAGCAAAACAAAACAAAACAAAAAGATGTACAAACCAGCCTAGGTCAAAAGTAGAGCAGATCAAAGCACTAGTGCTGATCAGTAGTAGGATAGGGCTGAACTTCCAGCCTGGATGAAACAGGGAGACACTCAATGTTTAGGGAAAAAAAATTAAAAATTGTGAGTAAAGTCACAATAATATAATATGTCCTACCTCAAATCATGGAGGCCTTCCAGTGGACTTTACAAAGTGGAAACAAAGGCTGAACTTCATGATACAGTTTTAAAAATGTAATAAGGCTATCTCTTTCCCTTTTCTTTTCCTCCTCCTCTTATTCCAAGGATCCCAGATTTAGTATTGGAGGGCATCTAGAAGTCAGTTCATTCAAGGCCTTTATTTTACAGATGATGCAAGCCCAGATGTTAAGAGACTTGTCCAAGGTCACACAGGCAGGACATGGAAGAGGCAAGATTTGAACCCAGGTCCCCTCCTAGGAAGTGCTTATCAAATGCAAAATTTAATATTTATCTTTCTCTGACTTCAGAGTATGTGAAATCCAGTTTTCATTCTATCCTAATTTTCTGTTTCATACATTTACTTTTCCTCAGTTTCTTCATCTACATAATGAGGTGGGTTAAACTAGAGGACCTCTGAGGTACTTTCCAGCTCTACCTCCATGAAACTATGTTCCCTTGTTTTATACCTGGGCTGTCTGTCCAATTTCTCTCATGCCCAGAGGTGGCTGGTGGTGCAGTGAGGAGAGGGCTGAACCTGGAATCAGGAAGGCCCTGAATTTAAATATGGCTTTAGCCTATTATTAGCTGTGTGACCCTGGGCAAGTCATTTAATCTCTGTTTGCCTCTGTTTCTTAAAAATGTAGATAATGGGTTGTTTTGGGGATCAAACAAGATAATATTTTTAAAAGCACAGTATCTCACTCAAAATAGGTGCTATATAAATATGTATTCTCTTCCCCTTATTCCTAGTTATGTCTGCTGCTTTCAGTAGACCTTTGTGCTCTGTTCTATGAAGTGAGCAGCAATGTGTTAGGTACTTGCTCAGATTTCTGCCTAGATCCAGGCCAGGCCAGGTAGTTCAAGCTGCTTCTCAAAGGTGATAACCCCACTTCAGCCTAACAAGAGTAGCTGGATTCAGCTTTCACAGTCACAGAGGACAGTTTGCCATGCCCTCAAGTGGAGCAGGGATTTGAAATGGACACATGAAAAGTGGGAGAGTCTAAGGGACTGCTTGGAAAAGTCTGTTCTTCCACCTCCCTGAGTCCTCCTTTTTTAAAAAATTAATTTATTTGTTTTTAGTTTTCAGCATTCACTTCCATAAGATTTTGAGTTTTAAATTTTCTCCCCATTCCTTCCCTCTCCCTTGCTCAATATGGCATACAATCTGATATAGGCTCTACTTATACATTTATATTAAACATATTTTCACATTAGTCAATGTGAGTTAGGACTAATGGGAGAAACCATGAGAAAGAAGAAACAAAACAAAACAACAAAAGGAAAGGAGAGCTAATAGTCTGTTTCCATCTGCATTCAGACTCCCAAGGTCTTTCTGTGGATGTAGATGGTGTTTTCCATAGTGAGTCTTTGGAGTTGTCTTAGATCTTTGCATTTCTAAGAAGAGTTAAGTCTATCAAGGTCAGTCATTGCACAATGTTGCTGTTACTTTGTATAATGTTCTCCTGGTTCTGCTCACTTTACTCAGCATGAGTTCATATAAGTCTTTCCAGGTTTTTCTGAAGTCCTATAAATATTTTTGTACATATGGGTCCTTTTCCTATTTCTTCCAATTTATTTATTTATTTTTAGTTTTCAACATCTACTTCCATTAAGTTTTAAATTTTCTCCCCCACCCTCTCCTTTTCCTCCCCCCAAGATGGCATGCAATTTGATATGGGCTCTACATTGGGCTCTACATACATTCCTATTAAACACATTTTCACATTAGTCATGTTGTATAGAAGAATTATAATGACTGGGAGAAACCAAGAGAAAGAAAAAACAAAACAAAAAAGAAAATAGTCTGCTTCACTCTGCATTCTGACTCCATAGTTCTTTCTCTGGATGTGGAAGGCTTTTCCCTTCATGAGTCCTTTGGAATTGTTTTAGATCCTTGCATTGCTGAGAAGGGATTAAGTCTATCAAAACCAGTCATCACACACTGTGGCTGTTACTGTGTACAATGAATGTTCTTTTGGTTCTGCTCACTTCACTCAGCATCAATTCATATAAGTCTTTCCAGGATTTTCTGAAGTCCACCTGTCCATCATTTCTTATAGCACAACAGCATTCCATTACATTCATATGCCACAACTTGTTCAGCCATTCCCCAATGGATGGGTATCCCCTTGATTTCCAGTTCTTGGCTGCCACAAAAAGAACTGCTATAAATATTTTTGTACATGTGGGTTCTTTCCCCATTTTTATGATCTCTTTGGGATACAGCCCTAGAAGTGGTATTGTTGGGAAAGAGGGTATGCACATTAAAAAACATTATTTATTTACTTTTAGTTTACAACATTCAGTTCCACAATCCCTTGAGTTCCAAATATTTTCCCCCTCCTTCTCTTCCCCCTTTCCCTCCATGGTGGCATACAATCTGATATAAGTTCTACAAATACCTTTGCATTAAACATTAGTCAAGTTGTAAAGAAGAATTATAACCAATGGAGTGAATATGGAGAAAGAAGAAATGAAACGAAATTAAACACAAAGGAGAGAGAGCAAGTAGTTTGCTTCAATCTGCATTCAGACTCTGTAGTTCTTTTCTCTGGATGTGGATATCCCTTTACATCATGAGTCTTTTGGAGTTGTGTTATAAACTTGCATTGCTGAGAGGAGTCCAGTCTACAAACTCATACATCTACAGTTATCCCTTCCACATAATGGCTTTCCCCATCGTGGTTCCTATATGTAGGCATAATGAATTAAATGGGTATTTGGGGGTTTTTATAGAAGCCACAGATATACAAAAAGGCTAGCAGATGACACAGAAAATATCTAGAAACTCAGAAATGCATAAAATATATACATAGTATTGTGTAATACCAACCCAAATTTTACAATAAGGTACTGTAAACACCCCATTAAAAAAAATAAAAAATTCAAACTTCTTCTCTGGTAAGAAGTGAGAGCCAAAACATTTTATGCAGATTTTCCAGATCGAGGTGGTGCTGTGCCCCTAACCCCCCTTGATGTGAAAGGGATAACTGTAGAGCTGGTAGGAAACTGAGACATCATCTGATTTACCCTCCTCATTTTACAATTGAGAAAGTTCCTACACAGAGAGGGAAGGGACTCGGGCAAAGTGATGTAGCTGCCTCTTCCTTCATGTGTCCAGATGCTAATTTACTTGAATATAACTTTCTGAAAAAAAAAAAAAAAAGGTCAAGTAGAAGGAAATCTTGAATGTGGCAAATACTTCTGAAATGTATCCCTCTGGGAGACTTAATCCTGCTTTCATGTATAAAAAGCTTTGCTTTTGATTTATTTTTTGAGACCTTATATCCAAGTATTAACTATCCTCAAATTGGCTTCACCATAAAACTGTCACAGCAACTTAACACAGACAATCAAATGAATTGGCAACTTTCCAGAAGCAGTAGAAGGTTTCTGTCATTTGTTCATAGGTGTGCCATTTCTACCTGTAGAGTTTCATAGATAACTGCAGGGAAAAAAGTGCATAGAATTATATACATATATATACACACACACATATACATATATGTACATACACATATATGTATGCATGCATGTATGTATGTATATTCTGACTTTCTGGAGGAAAGATATAATATAAATCTAATAGCAAAACAGATCCCAGGAGCGGCTAGGTGGCGCAGTAAGTAAGAGCACCGGCCTCGGAGTTGGGATGACCCGGGAACGAATCCGGCCTCAGAAAATGAGCACCCACACATAAATCATGACTAGCCATGTAACCTTGAGCAAGTTACTTAACCCCAATTGCTTTTAAAAAAAAAAAAGATCCCAAGCAGATTTAATGTGATGGACCAATTTGTAAGGAAATATTTTACAGGTCTCTCTGTTGCTTTCTAAATCAACAAGCTTTAATGAATTTGATTAAATATAGGATTGATTGGAAGTTCATCATAGATGTGCATAATATCAGGAAGCCATCCTACTCTTACCCTATTTTCTTACATCCAGGGACATAATCCAGAAATCCAATGTATTCTGGTAAGGTAATGGATGCCTTCATTTGGTCCTTAAATGGGTTAAGGGTTATGATGCACACTTTTAAACAATGCATCATTTAAAATTAGTGCATCTGTGAAACAATGTTTTTCTTGTTAATTATGTAATTTCAATTACCTGATAATAGTGTTGAGTCTTTTCTCCAACTTCAAATCTCACTTCAAGGCCAATCCAAACCTTAAGTTTCAATTCAACTGCCATAAAAACTTTCAGGTGTATTAGAATGGAAGGCAGAGTAATATTCAGATTATTGGGCTACTCTTTGTGAACAAAGTAAACACGATTTCTTTTATCACTGAGGACACTAAATATGGAAAATTGATCTACATACCAAACCATGACAGGATTTAGAGCAAGAAGAGACCACAGACACCATTTATCTCTACCCCCTTATTTTCCAGAGAAGAAAGTTGACACACAGTGAAATGACTTGCTCAGTATTAAGTAGGTAGTAAATATCCTTTCTTTTTTTTTTTTACATCTTCAATCTCTTTCTCCAATCTCTTCCACTTCACAGGCTCTTTCTCCTGTGCTTACAAACGTATTTTTCTTCAATAATTAAAAACACCAACAACCAAAAAAACCTTCCCTGAATCCTGATAAGTCTTTTGCTACTAACATTCCTGAAAGAATATTCTACAATTTCTATTTCGACTTCGCACTAACTACTTACTTCTTACTCCCACAACAATAGTTTCCACCCCATCACTTAACTAAAAACAGAACAAAACAAAAAACTCTTTCCCAATTTTCAAGCCCAACAGTTTTTCCTTAACTCCCATTCCGACTTCTCTGTAGCATGTACTGTTGTTAACCACTCCCCTTCTCACTTAGCAAGGCCTCTGCCTTTATGGCTGGCTCTTTCCTTCTTCCTCCTAAATGTGAATACCCCTTAAGTGGCTGTCTTTAGTTCTCTATGTTTCTTTAGTGATGTCATTCATTCCCACAACTTCAGCTGTCACCATCTAGGCCACCCTAATCTCTCTCTTGAATTCCAGTCCCATAAATCCAATGGCCAATTCTATTAGATCAACAAGCTTTAATGCAATTGATTAAATATGAAATTGTTCAGTAGTTCATCATAGATGTGTGTATTGGCAGACAGACATCTAACCCTGGTCCCATTTTCTATTTTTGGATACCCAAAACATAATTTAAAAATTCAGTTTCTTCAAACAAGAAAATGGTACTTAATACCTCTGTGAACTTGGGTAAATCACTTTGCCTCATCCTCAGTTTACTCAGCTATAAAATGAGAACATTGAAATAAGATGATCTTTTAGCCAGCATCCAGCTCTTTCACCTAAAGATGTGGCATATTCACTTGAATTTTCTGCCAGCACCTCAATCACAACATGTCTTAAACCCATGTTATAGTCTCCCTTTCTAATTCCTCTACCTGACATTCTCTCAGTTCATGGGGGTTTGTTTTTGGTCCAAACCCATGATTCCACTTGGTATAGGGAACTCTCAGTGAAGAAGGTCCATCTACCAAGGCAGACCCAACAGTTCTGCAATAGGGGCCCTGCGAAGTGATCTATCCAGCAGTCTTGGACTTGTGTTATTGGTTACCCAGCCAGCCTTGCTGTAGTAAGGCACTTAATATTCACTGAGTGAACTGCAGTAATATTCTGATGTATGCTAATAATAGTTAGCATTTAGATAGAAGTTTGAGGTTTGCAAAGGGCTTTATAAATACCTCATTTGATCCCCACAATAGTCTTGGAAGGTGAGTGCTATTATTATCCCCATTATGTAGATGAGGAAACTGAGGCAGAAAGAAGTTAAGCGACTTGCCTAGAGACACACAGTTGGTGTCTAAGTCTGCATTTGAACTCAGGTCTTCCTGACTCCAAGTTCAGCACTCTAACCACTGTGCCACCAGCTGACTACTGACTTGTATGTGTTAAGTATCAGGGTCACAGGCAAAGGTTGAGAGTGCCATTCAACACTGTGCCTTGTCAGGCTTCCTAAGGGTTATTTTTATGGGTGTGGCAGACCCCAGCTGAAAAGGTGAATCACTGTCCTGCCTAGATGCTCAGGACAAAGGCCTCTGGGTTGGATATGTACTCATGTTCCCATACTTTCCGATGACTCCTTGAGTACTGACCCTATTCCTGCTTGGTCTTGGCTTATGGCTGCTTCCTTTGACCTAATTCTTCTTTGTCACCACTGGGTTGCTGCCACATCACAGAAGTGTTCTTCAGGGACATTTGACATACTCTCCATTACCCAGCTACGGTGTCATTTCTAATTTTAGTTTCACTGTGGCACATGATTATTCCAGTACATCAGATTAAGAAGTATTTTCAATATTACTTGATAACACCATTAACATTGTGGTAAAAGGAGGGAAAATATTGGCCAGAGAAAGAATAAGCAACTTCTTAAATCTGAAAGGGTTGAGCTGTCCTATAATTTAGGATTCAGAAAAAAGCTTGCTAACAAGGTAGTAAATTTTATCCAGGACCCACATAAAATGTAGGGGATTAGATGTGGTTTACTGAATATGTGTGAATGGGAAAGTTAGGAAGGAGGGTATATACATTATTGTTTACATATCATCTCCCCCATTTGACTGTGAGCTCACTGAAGACAGGGACAGTCTTTTGCCTTTCTGTGTTTCCCTATTTTTTTTTTTTTTTAGCACAGTGGTGCTTAATAGATGTTTATTGATTTATGTATTTAGTTAGAGTACAAGTTGACCATGTATGTATATTGGCATCTAACTACGTGTAAAGGATTTTATTTCTGATTATTCTTCCACAGTGGATTCCGGTTTTTAGCATCCTAGCAACAAAGAAAATATGTGTTGAGAAGGGAGGAAGGAAAGGTTCAGGGAGTGGGCATCCTTCTGGAAAGATTAGAAATGCTTCTCATTGCATACACACCAGTGTGCTACACAGAGCTATCCCATCTGGGACTACAGTCAAGTCACTGTCTGTGGCAATTTATATGGATGATTGCAAACTGCCTCTAGCACAGGACTATGTTACCATGGGTGGTCAGGCCTTACAGAGAACTCTCACATCAGGAGTAGTGTGATATAGTGGAGTTAGGGATTCAGAGTCAGTTGGGTGGGGCAGTTGATAGAGTGCTGGGCCTAGAATTGGGAAGATCTTAGTTCAGATTCAGTCCCAGACATTTACTACTAGCTATGTGACCCTGGGTGAGTCATTTAACCTCTGTCAGCCTCAGTTTCTTCATCTATAAAATGAGGTTAATTATAACACCTACATCCCAGGGTTATTGTGAAGGTGAAATGAGTTATTTTAAGAATTCTTAGCATAGTGCCTGGCACATAGTAGGCACCTGTTTCCTTCCTTCCTGAAGTCAAAGGACCTTGGTTTGAATCTGCATTCTTCTACTTAACTTGCTGACCTAGGGTAAGTCTCCTCTCTGAAACTGTTATCTATTAAAGTTATTACCTTATTTAAAAGAAAAAAAAGGCTGCTGGAAAATCCATTGTAATCCTAGGTTGTATTAATAGCATTACACTATTGAGATCATAGTCCCAGGGTATGCTGCCCTCTTATCCTTCTGCCCTCCTAGACAGACATCTGTAGTATTGTTCTGAGTACTTGAGGTTTCCAAAAATTAAGTTCAACAAATATTTATCAAGTGCCTACTACATTCATGGCTCTTTGGTATGTGCTAAGGATATGCAGATGAGGTAAAACACTCTAAGGCACTCACAATCTAAGGGAATTAGGAATATAGGAGTAATAACAATACAAGGCAGAATGTGACAGCTGAATGAGAGGATGAGGTAATCACCAGAAGAAATCTGAGAGAAGAGATCTGGGGCAGCTAGGGGACAGGTTTCTGAGGAAGAACAGACTAAGAGAGGTGCACTAGGAAGATGTTTTGACAGGAGTGTGAGGGATGGACTGGAGAGCAGTCAGGGGAGGACTGTCTGCAGTGGCTGCAATGGTAATGGACATATCCATTGATACCTCTAGGGTAGAATCAATAGGACCTGATAGCTGATTGAAGACCACAAAATTTCAAGCCTGTGTGTCTGAAGGATGAGCATGCCATCAATGGAACTAGAAAACTTAGGCAAAAATACAAGGGTTGTTGTTGTTTTATTTTGTTTTCTTAGGGTGGAGGTGGTGGAATGGGAGAAAGTGATGAGTCCACTTTTGGCCATGTTGAACTCGAGCTACTATATAAAGGTAGAGATGTATGCCAAAGGAAATGCAAGAGAGGTTTGTAGCATAGCTTTAGATTTGGGAATCAAAGAAGTAATGCCAGACCAATGGAATCACGAAGGGTCTGAAAATTAAATTATGGGGAAAATAGCTGGATGAACTGAGAACGTATGGCCCAGAGAAAATACTTAGCGAGGCTATGATAGATGCCTTTAAATATTTGAAAGATTGCCACATAGAAGAGGAATGACAATTATATATTGCTTCAGGTAAGAGAATTAGAATTAATGGACAGAAGTTATGGGGTGATAGATTTTGACTCAACATAATGAACAAACAATGAGCATGCCCTTCCTTGGCACTTGGCACCAAGCAGAGGCTGGATGACTACCTGGTAAGGGTATTGAAAAGAGGATTCTTGCACTGGGTGGATGGTTGGACTATTGGGCTTCTCTGGTTTCTTCCAACTCTCCACGATAATACACTTTTCTAACTTGGGTCATCAATATCTTTCAAGGATGTGTGTAAAGCAGATCTTCTTCCACTGAATCATTTAAAATTTAAAGTAAGGTTTGACAGAACTAGGTAGTAATATGGTACTACATCAGGCAGTTAACAAAAAGTGTTAAAGCTAAAAGTTAAAAGATACTTTTCCCAATTTAAATTATTTTTCTCAATTTAGAAATATAACAGAAAAACTGAAACATTCCCTTGAAAGAGTCTGAAAAAGCTTTACTACTATACTTTATACACTCTTGCTTACTGTTCTAAATATGTTAACTAAAAATGCTTTGTACTACTCAGAAATAAAGTCTGAGAGGCAATAATCAGATACAGATTACTCATTTATGAAAAGGTCAAATATAATATATGGCCCAAGCTACTCATGTCAGATAAGAGTGATTTTATGAGGTTTCTTAAATTAGTATTGCTGCTGAACCAAAAGGTAGAAACTGTGGTTGGGGTTACAACTAAAATGAATGCAGACTTTAGCAAATATTCATGTTGTAATCGTGCTGAATTGAAGTATAATTTGAGTAAGTGACCATCAGATGGGTATTACTGCTAATCTGTTCCCTAAAATATTTACTGTAGTTTTTCACACCCACATCCCCTTTACTCTCCCCTCTAAGATCTGTCACAATATTTTCCAAACAAAAACTAACTTTACTATTGATGCTGTATTTCCTTTTTAAAAAGAAGGCTGCAATGTGAAGCTAATTATAATAAAGATTGCTTCTGATAGTCATTTCCCCATTCCAAAATCTCCCCTCCTTCTGGATTTGTTTACCAGTCTTTTATATCCATCTTCTGATCCTAAATATGAGCAGCCTCTGGTTTACAGACCTAAATATTCAGTTTTAGCTCTCATCTGAAATCTAGCATAAGATACTTATCCACATCATACCTCCTCTATTTCTTGCCTTTTTTTTTTTTTTTTGGAGGGCCATTGGGGTTAAGTAACTTGCCCAAGGTCACACAGCTAGGTTTTTGTTTGTGTGTGCATTAAGTGTCTGAGGCCGGATCCGAACTCAGGTCCTTCTGACTCCAGGGCCAACACTCTACTCACTGCGCCACCTAGCTGCCCCACCTCCTATATTTCTTAATAGTTTACCTTAGAAACATAGTATGATTTGCTTTTGGAACATATAGGGAAGCACATTTTGGAGATAATAGAAAAGAGTCTTCTTGTAAGGTCTTTTACACTTTTGGAAATTAAAAATTGTAAATGTTTATAGTTTAAGCCAGTCATTAAATCAACCATTCACCTGTTGCAATGTTAATGCAGCTGATAAAAGACTTGTTTAAAATGCTATGCACTTGGGGCAGTTAAGAGGCACAGTAGATATAGTACTAGTTCTGGAGTCAGGAGGATCTGAGTTCAAATGTGATCTCAGAGACAAGCTATGTGACTCTGGGTAAGGTAAATCACTTAACCCCCAATTGCCTAAAAAAAAAAAAGCTGTATAGTTATTAGTTCTCAAAATGCTTGAAATCATTAAGTCCAACAAAAAAATAGTCCAAAGGATGTATGAATTTAGAAAAATACATGAACTTTTGAGAAGCTTCAAAAGTTAAACAAGTATGAATTTGTCTTTGTCTCAATTATAAACCTTCTGGGTAGATTCAAACTTGCCTAAGTATCTTTCTGTTTTAATTTTTTTTCGTTTCACACTTTGCAACAGGTACTTGTTTCTAATATGCTGGCATATCTGACAGGAAAACCAATTTACCTCAGACCAAAATATCACTAGCTTGAGAAATAAAAAGTGAGACTGTCAGTCTTTGGCATGACCCACATAAACCAAACACCTAAACACTGAAAGGAAGGAAAACTTACCTCAAGTAGCATATAAAATATAAATGTGCCACAAGGAGATAACCATTAAAAGTTACTATCATTCAATGGCTAATGTTGGTAGATTATATGTTTCATGGGAAAATGATCAATTCTAGTCTAGCTTCCAGGGAACTAGCATCATATATATAAAACCAATCCCAACATTGATCTACTTCATTAATGGGCCTTATCTTTGATTCAGTTGCTAAACATGTCAGACTTCTAGGCATTAGTACTCAGTAGAAGACACTGAACCACAAAAAGAAAGGAACTAACTGGGCTGAATTAGGGCAGCTTTTGCTCTTTAGGTACTTAGAAAGTTTTTAGACACATCAAAATCATTTAAGTGTAGAGTTGGAAAGGAACTCAAAGCTCAGTCAGCAGAACCTGTACCCAAACAGGAATCTTTTCTGCAAAATATCCAAATGGGCATCTAGATTTTGCTTGAAACCCCTCAGCGATGGGAATTCACCACCTCCCAAAGCACTCCATTCCAATTCTGGATAGAAATTATTCAGAGGTTCTACTCCACACTGAGCCCCAAATCTACCGTTTTTGCAATTTCTACCCATTACTTCTCTGTTCTGCTCTCTGGGGCCATGTGGAAGAAGTCTAATCCCCCCTTTCACACAACAGCCCTTCAAATATCTTAAGAGAATCCCCTTGAGACTTCTCTTTGATGTGACCCCTAAGTATTTTTTCTAAGCTCAACATCTTGAGCTTTGCTCACCATCTTGGGTTTACCCACCTCTAAGCATGTTATTGCTTTTTTTTAGCTTATGCCTTTCTAAGTCGTGAGAAATGAGCAACAATTTTGTCCACTTCCCATTCAACAATGCCAGCTTTGTAGAAACATTTTTTTTGTACAGTGAATAGGTACATAATTTAATAAAAATAATCTAGGGAAAAACTGTGCAAAGTTTTTTTTTTTTGATGCTTTTCTAGACTTTGGAGCCATGGGAGGGGAAAATAATCTATCATAAAACAAACATGTTGAGATTTGTAGCCTTTCACAATTCTTTTATGTAATTACTGCTTTATGATTTTCTCTATTATGTCTTTCTTATTTTTTTGTGAATATTTTATTTTATGACAGGCAGTCTGTAAAAATGAGGTGGTTCCCCTTTCCCTCCCCCAATAGCTGATGTGCTTTAGGCAATGTTCAGTTTAACTTCTAGACAATAAAGACGGACTCCAGCTTTATTTGATTTTTTAATAAACCATAAAATTTAAATAGTCAAATAAAAAGAAACAAAAATAGATATTTAAGTCAAGCACTAATTTCTGTCTTTGTTCCACCACTGGGCAACAGAGACTTGGCTTACAAAGGATTATAGGACTAGAGAAGAGAACAACACATTTAGATCGCTGGTATAATAAACCAAATATATATATATATATATATATTTTTTTTTAAAGGGAAAAGGCTTGGTAAAATTTACTTTCAATTCTTAAAGTAAGGCTTTTTTTTTTCTTAAGCTCACACGAACCCACTGTCTAAGATCTTAAATTGGTCTCATCAGTGGAGAATGACACTACCACTTTCTGCAAAGTAGTTTCTCTCCTTACTGTAGTTTACAAATAGTCCATACATTTTGATGCTTTTGCTCATGAAGCTCAGTCTTTCAAAACATTATGGGGTAAACCCCGAAACTGAGAAGGATAAACACATGTAATGTGAGTGATCATCTTTTAGACTAACCTCTTCTTTTGTGATAAAGACAAATCAATGATGTTTTTCTGGCCTTTAATCCTTAAGTAACTTGGGCAATGTTATTCTTCTCTACCCTTATTCTAGCATCATTTCCTCCTTAATTTACATTAGCTAATTACTATTTGCTGTTTTGCTCTGGTTATTATGGCACCACTGTTTCTGCTTTTGGATCTTCACTAAATCTGCTCAATACAGTACAATTTTTTCCCTTTTCTTTGACTGATTTTGATTAGACAGCTGCTACTGTGAAGACATGAAAAAGGAAGAAGAGAAAAGAGCAATGAGTGCTAGGGGAACTTTTGATCAACATCCTGATACATTTAGAAAATAGGAACTATCTCCATTTTGTTATGCAATTAATACCATTCCTGCTACAATGCGATAGTTCTAGCAAACTCAGACGAGCTGACATAATGCACACAGCAAGATAAGTCTACGAGAAACTGTAATGCACAAAAATGTTGAAGGAGAGTGCCAGCAACCTCTGAACATACTTGGTAAAGTAAAGGGAAAGCTACTGCAAGGCAGGATACGTCATATTTAAACTTTACAGGCTGACTGCCAGGGGACCACATTAAAAACATTATAGTCAGAGACAGTGTAAATGCTAGCCTGGAAAAGAATGGGCTTTCCAGCAGGCAAAAGTATCCAATGCATCTGTTGATCATACCAAAATGTGACAGACTCAGCCTAAGGGGATAAATAAAGTAGTAATGATAAACTTTAACATTGTTGTATGGTGTTATCAAGTAAAGAAAATATTTTCACATAAAGATTTAAAAATTGGCAGCAAGAAATTCTCTAACAGACAAGTTGTCCCAGTCTATCTCCATGCCACTGAAGACCTGTTTGAATGGTAACACATACAGTATAAACAGTGCTCTGCTATATACAAGTCAGAAAATATTTGAAAGCGACAAAATCGTACATGTTATTAAATGACAAAACATGTTTAGAGGTTTTATTTAAAAATCTCACTGCTCATTATCAAAGTTAAAAGATTGTTTGCATACCAATACATACTGTAAACATAGGAAATTCTCATTAAGGAAAGATGGGTTTACTGTAATCTGATCTGTTACAAAAATTGCTGCAAGTTATTGATAACAGAATTTCTTTTTTACTTTCTTAAGTCTAATTCTCTTGAAAATTAAACCAATGTTTCCACTCCCTCTATCTAAAGTTCAACCATGGTCACATTAGGAAATACCCTTGTTTATTTGTTAATCAGAAATACAATTCAAGTGGCACATATTTCCATCTGCTTCTTAGGCTGAGTTTCAGCTTCATTATATTTTACAAGGAAACAGAAGACTTGCAGTGGTCCTGTAAAGTCTTTCATGTTGCAACTGAGGTTTAATGACGGCAGTGGAGGAAAGCAGTGGTGATGCAGAGTAAGGCCAGCCCAACTGCCCTTATCTGGTCATGGGATCTTTTTTTCCTGTCTGGCTTGCATTGCAGCAAGGAGGTTTTTCTGGTCAGGTTGCCTCCACCAAACCTGACTTAAGGAAAAGGTTGACATGCTCTGGTTGATCCAGTTTAAGGGTGATGCTCATTCTTTTTTTAGGTGAATAGAGTCTCTCCTTCAATCTGTTGGTTGGGGTATGATACTAATATGAAGAAAATTATCAGGGTAGCTGAGATGTTCACTTAGCCACTGCAAAGGTGTCTCCAACATTGGTTCAATTCCATGAATCATAATTTGATTCTTCTTTACCCCATCTAATTCCAAGAAAGAAATCCAACAATAAACAAGAAATTAGGATGGTCAAAATGTTTACCTATAAACACAACTGAATGCTTTCTGAAAACAGTGAATCAAATGGATTTTTACACCTTTCAGCATGACATGTCTATAGAGCAGGAAATGTGGACGTGGAGAAAGTTGAAATTGTGTAGTGCTTATACTACTTAAAACAGAAACTTGAGGGTTAAAATGAATCCTGATAAAAATTCTGTTATTGTATGTGAAAGTATTAGCTCTTTCTTAATTACTAGGCTCGAAGAAGACTGACGTTAATGAAACTATAGAGAAGAAAATAGACCATTGTATTCATCGACTTAATTTGTGTCAGTTACACCTAAAAACACCTGCTACTATAAATATTAAATAAGAGCTACCTAGAACTAAGCATCTGAGTCAGGGATTTCTAGCTGTTTGGGAGTCTTGACACATGATGGTTTTATGTTTTTGACACCCACTTCTAGTTCTTCCCCATGCACTCAGTATACTTCACCATGTGGACATGGAGAAAGTTGAAATGCAGCAGTACTAATTACCTCAAACAGAAACTTGAGGGTTAAAATGAATTCTGAGTATTAATGGGAAATATATGCATGTATATGTGTGTGTAGTGTTTTTTAAAATAAAGTTTCATTGATGCCATTTTTATGCCACAGTGCTTTCTTGCTACATATATTTACATATACACATACATATATTTACATATACACATACACATATTTATACACACACGTTAACACCCCTTTGAAACTATAAACTTCTTGTGGATTCCCTATTCATTTATTAGCTCTCAGTCCATAAAAGGTGTTCAATGATACATAAATATATCTATTCACTAAAATTAAGTATCACAGATAGGCATGAATAAAAATATAGGAACAGATCAGAGATACACATGAATACAGGATCATAGATAGTATATAAAATAAAAATAATTTTGTTTAATAATTTAAAAAATTCGGTGCCTTCTCTTAAGACAAATAATAGACACATGTTTGTATTGACAGTTTACAAAATGTTTTCTCACAACAATGCTGTCACATAAGTAGGTAATATAACTGTTATCTCTATTTATAGACCAGATAAGTGTGGCTTAAGTGATATATCCACGTTAACATGATTAGTAAATGGTAGCTCTAGGTCATGAACCCAAGTCTTTTGACTCCAAATCCAATGTGTTTTCCACTATACCAAATTAACTCTAGTTTAGGAAATACTGTTTCGATGCTTTGAGGTTGACCACAAAAAAGACAGAACTCAAGAAATAGCAACCCTTTAACTGGTCAACTTGATTTTAATCCTGAATTATCTTTCACTTTAGGATCAAAAAGGCCCAGTCCCTAGACATTCAAGAAGAGGATGTGATTGATGGAAGGGAGAATTCACTCAACTATTCACATTAAGGAGCATGGACAATACGGACAAGTTTCCTTATCCTGAAATGGCTTCGAAATCTCATAAAAGGATCAAAGGAGGTGGTGGATATGAGAAGACAATTGCTCAGGAATCTTAAAATCTAGAGCAAGGGATCCTAGTTTGAATGAAAACCATTAAAGCAGACACATTTGGAAGCCCTCTAAAGCTGCTAGAAACTTTTATAAACAAAGCCATAGGAATTTGCTTGGGGGTGGGGAAGGAAATAGAGAATCAAATAAGACCTTCATATTGTCTGATAGCACTACAATTGTGATGAAATGTCAATTCATAAAATGACTTCAGGAACAAGGAATTCTCTTAAAATGAGAGAAGCATAAAATATTCCGAACTTACATGAAATGGGTGGTATTTTGGGGTGAACTGTGGTGAAATGACTTCCCATGTTGAAAATAACATGTAGAGAAATAAGAAGCTTCTCTCAACATTTCCAAACCACATTAGCAATGTGATTGAGTAGAACCTGGTATAATGGAAAGAGCACTGAACTTAAGATTTAGAAGACCCTGGTTTGAATCTTAGCTCTGCCACTTACTACACCTGTGTGATGCTGGACACAAATCATATCCTTCCTCAGGGCCTCCCTTTTCTTTTTAATAATATGAGAAATGTGAACAAGAACATCTCGAGGGTTCCTTCTAGCTCAAACAGTCTCTGAACCGATCAGATCTTACAAATGATAAAGCTAGTATTTATCAAAAGACAACCTGCAGCAAGCCTTTCCATTATAGTAATAACTCTACATTAAAACACACACACACACACACACACACAACAAACACCAATAACCAAAAAGACAAAAACCCAGCAGAGAACCAGGAAGCAAATAAAAAAAGCACCTGCTCATCCAAAGTAGTTTTTAGAAGGTTCATGGAAACAGAGAGAAAGACAGTTTGGTAGGCAGCTATCTCAAGAGATAGAAAAACCTGACATTTACATAGTTTTTTAAAAATCACTTTATTTTTATGTTATATATGAAGCTCATTTGAGCCTCAAAACTATTCTGCAAGGTAGATATTACAGACATTATCAACCCCATTTAGAGTTGGGGAAACCAAAGTTTAAAGTGGTTAAGGAACTTGCTCCTTAAGCAAGGTAGGATTCCAACCCAGTCCTTCCTGATTTTAAGTCCTGCACTCCAACTACTCAACCACACTGCCTTTAGTTAACCACAAACCCTCTTATATTTTTGCTCACATTTAGATCTTATTATTATTATTTTCTTTTTGGAGGGCAATTGGGGTTAAGTAACTTGCTCAAGGTTACATGGCTAGTCATTATTTATGTGTGGGTGCTCATTTTCTGAGGCCGGATTTGATCTCGGGTCATCCCAACTCCGAGGCCAGCGCTCTTACTCACTGCGCTACCTAGCCGCCCCTTTAGAGCAATTGGGGTTAAGTAACTTGCCCAAGGTCACACGGCTAGGTTTTTGTTGTGTGTAAGTGTCTGAGGCCGGATCCGAACTCAGGTCCTTCTGACTCCAGGGCCAGTGCTCTACTCACTGAGCCACCTAGCCGCCCCCACATTTAGATCTTATTGAACAGCTACTATAAACACAATTCTGTCAGACGTTGTTATCTAATTTTCAAGTCCACAATGGAGCAGAAGTAGTAACAGGGATGGGAAGAGAGATTGTAACAGGTAGACATCATGAAAAGAACAGAAATAATAGCTGGCAACCTGATGGCAAGATGAAGAAAGAGAGGAAAAAATGATAAAAAGGGAAAGAATTCAAAAAAGCACAACAGTTTGTAGTGACACTATATAGGGGAAACTCTTAATATTGTTATTGGAACATTGTCTATATCAAAGCATGGTATGGTAAATGAAACTCATAACGAAAACCAACAGTCATCAAGAAAGAGTGAAGTTGTATTTGGTCTACTCTATAATGAGGCAGGGAAGTATGTAACACATTTTAAGATCACAGGATCAGATCTAGAGCTAGAAAGAGGCTCAGTGGCCATTTTGTCCAATTTCCTCATTTAAAAAAAACTCTCTTTTTTTTTTTTTTAAAACAAAGGAGGAAACTTAGGCCCAGGGAGGTCAAACGATTTGCTTAAGGTTACAATATGGTAAGTGTAAGGTTTTCATCCAAATAATTTAAAATAAAAAGGTACTTTTAATTAAGTTTAAATCAGCAAATCCTTCAATATTCAAAATGTCTAAGGCAGCAGCATGGTATAGTAAAAATGGAATGAGCCTGGAAGCCCCAGGTTCAAGGAGTCTAACTCCATTACTCACTAAGTGTGCTGCCATAGTCAAGTTATTCAACCTCCATGAGCTTCTTTGCAAAATGGTGCCTACCAAAGTAGGAGTGAAAGGGAGGAAGGAGGTGAAAGAGAAGTAAGGGTAAGTCAGACAAGATGATGTCTGAAGCCACTTTCAGCTTTGACCTACAACCCTGTGACTAATTCCAAGAGAGTTCTAGATTGCTCTACTTTTACTTTAGTGAGTCTTTCTTACACTGCTTTAAAGAACTTCCACCTCAGT
>WOXC01005323.1:0-49072 GCA_011680675.1 Gymnobelideus leadbeateri
GTGCTTCTCTTGAGTCTTGTATTTGAAAGTCAAATTTTCTGTTCAGCTCTGGTATTTTTATCAAGGATGCTTGAAAGCCCTCTATGTCATTGAATGTCTATTTTCTTTTCCCTGAAGGCTTATACTCAGCTTTGCTAGGTAGGTGATTCTTGGTTTTAATTCTAGCTCCTTTGACCTCTGAAATATCATATCCCAAGTCCTCCAATTCCTAAATACAGACGCTGATATATCATGTGTTATCCCAGTTGTGTTTCCACAATACTCAAATTGTTTCTTTCTGTCTGCCTATAATATTTTCTCCTTAACCTGGGACTCTGAAATTGGGCTACAATATTTCTAGGAATTTTCTTTTGGGGATCTTTTTCAAGAGATGATCGGCAGATTCTTTCAATTTCTATTTTACCCTCTGGTTCTAGAATATCAGAGCAGTTTTCCTTGATAACTTTTTTTGAAAAATGATATCTAGGCTCTCTTTTTGATCATGGCTTTCAGGTAATCCAATAAATTTTAAATTATCTCTCTTGGACATGCTTTCCAGGTCAATGGTTTTTCCAATGAGATATTCCACATTGTCTTCTATTTTTTCATTATTTTGAATCGTTTTTGCCTTTTAGAGGGCAATTGGGGTTAAGTATCTTGCCCAAGGTTACATGGCTAGCTTTTTTTCATTTGTGTGTGTTAAGTGTCTGAGGCCAGATCCGCACTCAGGTCCTTCTGACTCCAGGGCCGAGGCTCTACTCACTGCACCACTTAGCCGCCCCTTGAATCTGTTTTATAATATCTTGATTTCTCATGAAGTCATCAGCTTCCATTTCCTCCATTTGAATTTTGAAGGAATTATTTTCTTTAGTGAGCTTTTGGATATCTTTTCCATTTGGCCAATTCAGCTTTTAAAGGCATTTTTCTCACTGGCTTTTGTGGCCTCTTTTTCCATTTGAGTTAGTGTCAGAAGTCCTATGATGAGCTAGCTGGTTGAGGGCTCTAACACCAGCTTTCAGATAAGAGGTAATTCTACCTATTTTTTGCTGGTAATGGGAAAATGAGCAAAATGGGTGTTAGGGCAGGAGCCTTGGTGTTATTGGTTGCCCTTACTGACTTCTTGGTGGTACAAGAATGCTAAAATGTTCTTTGTAAAAAAGTGCAGTAAGTTTTTTTTCCCCAATAATGAGCCAAAATCTAACTCCTATGCTGACTCAGTGACTCACTCCTCTTCCAACAGTTTATGAGCTGACCCTTTAAATATATTTAAAATATCTTTTTTATATGCACTGTATGTTGTTTACATGTGTATGTATATACATACACACCACACGTACACACACACACACACACACACACACAGATGAGAGAGGGAGAGAGACAGAGAGAGAAAATAAGAATGTTTTGGAATTCTGCCAGGAACTTATGTACAGGTTACTAGACTTTTCTTAGAATGAATATGTGTCTTCTTTCCCTTTCTGAAAATTAGGACAAAGGCACAAAGTACTATAAGCAAAAAACGTTAAAGAGGCAAAACACTTACTTGATCCATCCACCCCTACTAATTATCATCTCCTCTCCCTTTTATGGCTAAACTCTTTGAGAAGGTCATCTACAAAGGTAACCTGCTTCTTTTCCTCTCACTTTCTTCTTAATTCTTTTTTTTTAAGCAATTGGGGTTAAGTAACTTGCTCAAGGTTACACGGCCAGGCATTATTTGTGTGGGTGCTCATTTTCTGAGGCCAGATTCAATCTCGGGTCCTCCCAACTCCGAGGCCGGCGTTCTTACTCACTGCATGACTCTCTTCTTAATTCTCTGGAGTTTTGGTTTCTGGAGGTTTTAAAAATCTCTGAAAGTTTTTATCATTCAAATGAAATGTCTTTGACCAATTTTACAGATGAAGAATCTGAGGCATACAGATAAAGTGACTTGTCCAAGGTCAAATATATAATAAGTGTCTAAGGCTCGATTTGAACTCAAGTCTTCCTGACTCCAAGCTCAATGCTCTATTCAATATGCCACCTACAACCTCTGCAGATGAAGAGGAATCTAACTACAGAATAGAAGTTTCAGGGGTAATAGTGCAAGAGGATGGCAAAGAGGAAGAGACGGACTGAGGAAGGCCTATGGGAATGGCATCATTAGGCTTCTGACCTAAGCAGAGGATGATTTTGGGTTATTGATATAAACAAGAGAAAGGGACAGAAGTGTTTAGGATCCTACTACAACAGTGAATGATGAAAGCCTGTTTTCTTACCAGATGCCAATGAACATGCTATCCCAGAAGTAGTCTGAGAGACTGGGTTGTGAATTCTTGTTGGTAAATGTGTTGCTAGGTCTGACTGAATTCAAAATTAATGTCAGTTCCTTTACCTCACCCCCAGAGACACAGCCAGATGATACTATCCATGTGGTAAAATGTTGTACTATCAAATATTCCTGATGTCTAAAGGTCTGGTCCTAGACTGGTCCTGGAAGCAAGAAGCCTTGTCTGGATATCTGTTAGGAATGGCTGAGGCATCATTTTTTCTTTTTTTTTTTTAAAGCAACTGTGGTTAAGTAACTTGCTCAAGGTTACACGGCTAGTCATTATTTATGCGTGGGTGCTCATTTTCTGAGGCCGGATCTGATCTCAGGTCATCCCAACTCCGAGGCCGGCGCTCTTACTCACTGCGCCACCTAGCCGCCCCCTTAGGGCAACTGGGGTTAAGTAACCTGCCCAAGGTCACACGGCTAGGTTTTTGTTTCTGTGTGAATTAAGTGTCTGAGGCCGGCCCCGAACTCAGGTCCTTCTGACTCCAGGGCTGATGCTCTACTCACTACGCCACCTAGCCGCCCCGAGGCATCATTTTTTCAAATTATTTGATAAAGCCAGTCATACACTCTAATGTCAGTTCTCCAAATCCAGTTTCTAAGAGGAGGTAGATTGGACAACTATCTTCTTGGGTTCAGTAATGATAAACAAAGTTTGGAGTAGGGTGTTGCTGGGATCTAGGTGTCAGCAGTGTCTCTAACCTAACTGGGTATTTTGTGGTTGAAGAGTGCCAAGACATTGTTGAATTGCCAGGCAATAAAGATAGGGCAGAATAAGTCTAATAAATATGATTCCTACTAAATAGTTTGAGATATCCAAAAGTCAATTGGAGGTCAGCAGAGAGTCTGGGTACCTACCTCCCAGGGTTAATGGTAAGGATAAAATAAGAATAAGTGTATAAAGCACTCCGCAAACCCTAAAGCAGTATACAAATGCTGGCTAATATTATTATCTTAACTTCCTCTCTCTTTCTATCTTTTTGTGCTAATAGAAATAGATAAATAGGCTAATAGAAAATGGAAGTGGAAGTCACTACATGCTTTGCTATTGGGGGATAACAGAGTAGGGAAAAGGGAATTTTCACTGAAATGTCTAGACTTGCAAAGAAACATATACTAACAAAAAGAATATATGCTGAGACTAACATGTTCAGGAAGTGCTGAGCTTGGATGCTAAGAATAATTGTTGAACTTTGGGAGCTAAGGAAAAAAATGTGTCAAGCATCATTCTGTAACAACATGAAGAAAAAGAGGGAGTTCTTTCTCAGAATAAAAACCAAGTCACTTGGACATCTGGATAAAAGAGGATCCCAAGAGGGAGGAATGATCATGATAAAGAGTACAGATAAGAAACTTAAACTGATAATGGAAGAAGCATTCCCAAACACAACCACTCAAATTGCCAGTCTACAGCAAGGAATCAGACTACACATTAAACAGAGGATAAACACAGATAGTGATCCAAAAGGATCTTAATAGGTTTGGCTATTAGATTGAATCTAATAAAATGAAATTCATTAAAGATAAATGTAAAGTCTTGCACTTAGTCATATTCTGTCTGTCTCTCTCACTCTCACACACACACACACACACACACAAACATACACAGACACACACACACCAACTTCACAAATATATCACAAGTCCTATCAATTTTACCCCCACAAAATCTCTCAATCCTATTCCCTTCTCTCCATTCACAGAGCAATCAACCTGGTTCAGGCTCTTATCACCTCACCAGGACTATTGCAAGTTCCCCTAACTGGTCTCCCTGCCTCTAATGGTAATAGAAATTTGAAGATCTTCCCTGCCCCTTAATAAGCCTAAGTTGAACCTGAGGACCTTTCCTCATTTGAAAACTTACTTTGCCCCCTAAAAAACTGCATGTGTTCACCTGGAGCCTGTGGTGGGGGAGGCTTATTTTTCAGAAAGGCACAACTTATGTTACACTTTGTAGTCAAGTGGGTCATGAGGATTGCAATGTTCTCTGATCCTGGAGAAGGCTAATATATATATATATATATATATATATATATATATATATATATATATATATATATATATATATATATATATATATATATATATATATATATATACCTCTGAGGAGAGGTTTTGCTTTGGCGGTTCACTTTGGGAAGAGTTATGTGATCTGACCAGATAAGACTTTGGGCAGCTGTTGAGCCCCCCAGCTTTGATGAGCCCACCAACCAGATGTTGGTGCTTCTCCCTCTGTGACTTGGTCAGACAGCTAGCTAGAAGCACTATTTGCAGAAATGTGTTATTTTCTCTTGCAACTTCTGTTTGTATTCTCTTAAGTTCAGGGTGCTAAACTTTTTCCCCTGAACTACATAAATGATATATGTTTGATTGATTAAAGTAAGATTGTTAACCCTTTTTGAGTGGCTTTCCTTTAGAAAAGCAGATCTAAGAATCTGTGCTAACAGCCTTCCTGGGTATGCTAGGGTACTTGCTGCTACACTGCCCCAAGTTTCCACCTTTCTCTAGCTATCCTCCACAGAGCAGCCAAATTGAAACTCCTAAAACAAAAGTTTGACCATATTACTCTTATGCTCAAGAAGCTTCAATAACACCCAGTTATCTTCAATAACTCCCTATTATCTCCAAATATAAACTTTTCAATTTGGCTGCCTTCTGAGAGGCTGTATGGTATAGTGGATAAAGAATAACTCTTGCCACCAGAATGACCTGAAGTCATCTCACCTCTGAACATACTGTGTGACCATGGGCAAGTCATATCCTCTCAGTATTCTAAGCAACTCTCTAAAATTTGCCAAAAATGCAACGTCTTTTAGAGTGGAGATTTTTTTTAAAAAAAATCTTTGTGTAGCACCTAACAGTACCTAGCAAATAGCTCACTGAATTAAATTGAACTGAACTGAGTAGTGTACCTACTAATTCAAAATGTTTAACTACAAAAAGGTCCTCGCTGTTACATGACAATCATTTTATTCTTCTGAGTGATTCTTGCACTGTACTCCCTGTAGTAGCTGCTCTTTTCTCTCCTCAAATCCCTGTTCCTCCCTCTCAGCAGAGGACTTCACCTGCTACTTTGCTAAGAAAATGAGACCATCTACCTTGACCTCTCTCCTCTTCTCTAACTCCAGTCCTCAAAACCTGTCAATGTTATCTCATTTTTCTCTTCCTTCACTTCAGTTTTTGAGGAAGAAATGGCCCTTCCCCTTGTTAAGCACAACCCACCTATTTTTTCCCTTGGTCATTTCCTTTCCTATCTCCCAGGACCATTTCTTCTTCTCTCATCATCAATCTCCACTTCTTCAATCTGTCTCCTCTACTGCCCACAAGTATGTTAAAGACTTTTTCATGCAAACAAACGACTTTCAATTGGCCCTCTCATTTTCTCACACTATCAGCTGATTTGATGACACTTCTCTGTTTCTTAGCACAAGCCCAGAAAAAGTCAGCTAACACATATTACTTCCATTTTAATCTTTCTCTTACTTCTCAGACCTTTGTAATCCAGCTTCTAGACTGAAGTGACTTTTTTTCCTCTAAGGTTTCCAACTGTCTCTTAAAACTAATCTGATGGGTTGTTCTCCATCCTCCTTCTTCTATGCTCCACAATTTTTGTCACTCTGACTACTCTTCCCTGATGAATACTCTGCCCCATGGGTTTCTCAAACACTGTAATATCTATCGCCTTATCAGACCTCGTTGATAATATTGTCTTCAGTCTTGGGTATTATGATTTAAGGAATAAGGGAAACTGGAGTGTCCAGAAGAAGCAACACTAAGAATGATGAAAGACCTAGGGCTGATGTTGTAGAAACAAATGCATGAAGCTTAGGTAAAAGTTACTAGGCCTTTACATTTATAAGCTAAATTTATAATTAACATTGGAGGCAGCTAGGTGGCATGCACTGGGCCTAGAGTCCAGCTCAAAACCCAGTTTCAGATATTTACTAGCTGTGTGACCCTGTTTACTTTAATCTACTGAAGGAAAAAATGTTAAACTACTCCAATATCTTTGCCAAGAATTGGGAAAGGATCATGAAGAGTTGGACATGACTAAACAAAAACAAAAGTTGTAATTAAAACGAAATAGCCTACATGGAAATTCCAGAATTCATTATAAATTATCACAAGACACTAACATTTTATACATACTATAGGGGGTGATGTCAAGGGTTAGCTCTGAGGGGTCTGCCATTGGTATGAATCCAGGCCAAGGACCCCCTTGAGCCTGTTTCCCCCCACCCAGGCCCAGTATCTCAGGATGTTGACCCACCACCCCTCGTAATTCATCCCCCGTGCAAAGGAGACTTGGAACATTCTGGCCGTCCCTGAAATCCTGGCCGCTTGAGTGATATAGATAAAGTAGTGGCACATGAGATAAAAAAGCAAGGAAGCATCTCACGGGAGTAGCCTCCTGCAAAGTTGCAAGTTAGGGTGCCTCATGTAATCAAACTACGTGAAGTTTCCCATAAGAAAGTATGATGTAAGTAATTCAGCTACGGTATATAAACTCTAACCCTCAGGTGCTTATTTGAGACTTGCTGAGCATGTATGCAATAAGCGTATGAATCCAAGGTCCACCTGGCTCTCGCCACCATCGCACTCATTCAGTGCTTCAACATACAAGAGATAATATGATTTATTCTCATTAATATTATCATGAAACAATTATCATTTGAATATGTAAGAATATTTGTGTCTTAGAGAATATTTCTAACTCACTGCAAAAGTTCTTGAAGTAATGATACTATAATTTAAAATCGGGAAATGTAACTGTTTTCCCTTTATAATAAACAGTATTTCTAGGTTGTAACTATAATTGCGAAATACTCTTTTAGTTCTCCTCCTGCTTCTTTGACTGTTCCTTCTTAGTTTCCTTTATTGGATCATAATCCATCTACTACTTAAGTGTGGGTGTTCCCAAAGGCTCTTTCCTGGGTCCTTTTCTCTTCCCAGAGATTCCATCAACTCCTGGGAGTTCAATTTTCTCTATGAAGATGATGGTCAAATCCATATCAAACCCTAATTTATCTCTAGTCTCACACAACCAACACTTTTCTGGACATCTACAATTGAATGTCCTTCTTGCATTTCTAAACAGAAATAAGTGAACTCATACTTCTCTCTAAATCTACCCCTCCTTCAAGCATCTCTATTTCTGTTGAGGGTACCTCAACCTAACTTGAGGTACCATTATGTCAGTCACCTAATTTCATAACCTAAGAGTCATCTTTCTATCATTCCAGAGCTTAGCCCTAGCATACAGTAGCCACTTAATAAATATTTACTAACTTGACTTGACTCTTCTGATCCTATTATTAAAGTAGTTGCCTCATCTGGTGAATTTTATGTCCATAATATTGCTTAGTAGCTTTTGACTTTTCTTCACTCAGAATGATACTACCTTAATTTGGTCCTTATCACTTCTTGCCTAGGACACTGTAACAGCCTCTTAAATGGTCTTAATGCCTACATCTCTCCCTCTATAAAATTCTCAAAATAATTTTGAGTGACTATGTGACTACCTTGCTTAAAAATTTTCAGGGAGTCCTTTGCCTTTATTTATTTTTTTATTTTAATTTATTTATTTTTAGTTCTCATCATTCACTTCCACAATTTTTCTCCCCACCTTTCCTCTATCCCCCACCCCAAAATAGCAAGCCCACTGAATACCTCTGCCCCCAACCTGTTCTCCCTTATATCTTACCCCATCACCTCCCTAACTTTCTAGCAGGGCAAGATGGACCTCTATACACCAGTGCATGTATATCATATTTCCCAGTTGCATGTAAAGAACAATGTTTTTTAACATTTGTTTTTAAAACTTTGAGTTTCAGATTTTTTCCCTTCCTCCCTCCTCACCCGCCCCCACTGGGAAGACAAGCAATTCAATATAGGTTGCACGTGTACAGTTACCCAAATAATTTCCATAGCTGTTATATTGTGAAAGACCAACTGTATCTCCCTCCATCCTATCCCACCCCCCAGTTATTCCATTTTCTCCTTTGACCCTATCTATCTCTTTTCAAAAATGTTTACTTCTAACTACCCTCTCTCCCAATCTGCTCTCCCTTCTATCATGCCCCCTCCTATCCCCTACCCCCCTATTTTCCTGTAGTTGAGTGTGTATGTTATTCCCCCCTTAAGCCAAATGCAATGAGAATAAGGTTGTTCCATTCCCTTTCACCTTCCTCTTCTTCCCCTCTATTGTAAGTTTTCTCTTGCCTCTTTTATATAAGATAATTTATCTTAATCTGTCTTCTCCTTTCTCCTCCCAATAAATTCCTCTCTCAACTCTTAATTTTACTTTTTAGATATCATCCCTTCCTATTCAACTCATCCTGTGCCCTCTATGTATATGTGTACACATATATGCACACACTCACGTATATATTTATATACACATACACCCTCCTATACATACATATATGTATGTATACATATGTATGCGTGTACATATATATATATATTTATACACACACACACATATATTCTCTTCAAATATCCTCATACTGAGAACAGTCTGATAAGTTACAATTATCCTTTTTCCATGTAGGCATGTAAATAGCTCAACTTTAATAAGTTCCTTATGATTTCTTTTTCCTGTTTACCTTCTTATGCTTTTCTTGATTCTTGTATTTGAAAGTAAAATTTTCTGTTCAGCTCTGGTTTTTTCATCAAGAATGAAAATCCTCTATTTCATTGAATGACCATATTTTCCCCTGAAGCATTATACTCAGTTTTGATGGGTAGGTGGTTCTTGATTTTTGTCCTAGCTCCTTTGACCTCTGGAATATCATATTCCAAGCCCATAGATACCTTAAGGCAGAAGCTGCTAGGTCTTGTGTTATCCTGATAGTGTTTCCACAATACTCATATTGTTTCTTCCTGGCTGTTTGCAGTATTTTCTCCTTGAACTGGGAACTCTGGATTTTGGCTATAATATTCCTAGGAGTTTTCTTTTGGGGATCTTTTCCAAGAGGTGATCTGTGAATTCTTTCCATTTCTCTTTTGCCCTCTGATTCTAGAATATTAGGGCAATTTCCTTGAGAATTTCTTAAAGGATGATTTCTAGGTTCTTTTTTTGATCATGGCTTTCAGGTAGTCCAATAATTTTTCAATTATCTCTCCTGGATCTATTTTCCAAGTCAGTGGTTTTTCCAATGAGATACTTCACACTGCCTTCATTTTTTCATTTGTTTAGATCTGTTTTTATAAGTATCTTGATTTTCCATAAAGTCATTAGCTTCCAATTGCTCCAATGTTATTTTGAAGGAGTTATTCTCTTCAGTGAGTTTTTGAAATTCCTTTTCCATCTGGCAAATTCATCTTTTTAAGGCATTCTTCTCCTCACTTGCTTTTTGAGCCTCTTTTGCCATTTGAGTTTGTCTATTTTTTAAGATATTATTTTCTTCAGTATATTTTTGGGTCTCCTTTAGCAGGTTGGTGACTCACTTTTCATGATTTTCTTGCATTATTGTCATTTATCTTCCCAATTTTTCCTCTACTTCTCTTACTTGATTTTCAAAATCCTTCTTGAGCCTTGAGCCATGGCCTGTAATCAGTTCATATTTTTCTTCAATGCTTTTGATGCAGGAGTTCTGACTTTGCTGTCTTCCTTCCGCTCCTTGCCTTGATCCTTTTTGTCCCCAACAAAAGAATCTATGGTTTGATTATGTTTCCTGGGCTTGCTCATCTTGCCAGTCAATTACCTGACTTTTGAGCACTTTGCCACAGTAGATCTCTGCTTCCAGAATGCAGAGAGCTGTGTTCCACATTTCTGGGGTTTTGGCAGCTGCTGGAGCTATTAGTTGGGTGTTCTCTCTACAGACACCACTAGCTCTGGCTCACAGGTCATAAACCATAGGACCACAACCTAAGACTGTGATCCAGATCCAAGCAGGTTAAAGCAAGAGTAATTACCTTATGAATGGTTGCTTGGCTCCCTGCAGTCTGCAAGCCAGGAGCTCCTGAGACAGCCAGGCAATGGTAGCTGCACAGCTACCACACCTCAGCCTTCTCACCCTGGAGGGAGGGGCCAGACCGCATTCTCAGTCCCCCTGCTCCCACAAAGTTCCACACTGACCTTTTACTTTCTTTTTGGCATTTATGGGATGATAATTCTAGAAAGTGCCACAGCTGCTGGTGATTCTCTCTCCTGAAGTCTGCTTCAGGATATTGCTGGTAGGGGCTGCCCTGGGGCTGGGAAGCACCTAGCTCACATGGGGTTGTGCTCAGCTCCCAGCCTGGTGCAATAGAGCCTTCCTGTTGGCCTGCTAGGATTCTTTCAGCAGGAGCTTTGTTTCTCTGTCTCTCTGTGGGTTCTGTAGCTCTAAAGTTTGTTTAGAGTAATTTTTTTTATGTTGTATTGGAAGTAACTGGAGGGGAGTCTGCACCAAGTTTGTGCTTCTATTCTGCTATCTTGGCTCTGCCCCCCAAACACTGAATCTTTTGCCTTTAGAATAAAACTCTTTAGTCTACTACTTAAAAGCCCTGTGTGTAATCTGGCCCCAAATTACTTTTCAGATTCTGTATTTCCTTCCTCCATACATTCTACATTCCAGACAAACTGGCTTACTGTTTCTCCAACAGTATTCATGCTTCCACACAGACTGAATCACCCACCCACTTGCCTTATTCATAGTTCTTAAATACTAATCTTTTTTCAAGATTCATCCCAGATGCCACTTCCTATGCAAAATAATTCTATGATCTTCCCAGCTGTTAAAGCATTCTCTTTTTCCAATTGCATGGTACTTACCTAGGTACATACTGTATCTAACCAGTAGACTAACTTTTTAGGTCAGGAACTATTTCCTTTTTGTTGGTTTCCTTAGCATATAGTAGCATTTTAAAAAATATTCTCTAGACTTATTCTTGCTTTCTCTGATTCTGTTATTTGGTTTCAGTTCTTCTTGAGAACTCTCATCCCTCACCATTCCACTTCTACCAGAGTTATGAGCCCCCATTTCTTATTTCCTTACTTAGCTTGGACCTTGTGGTCAGTCATTTCAACTACACTTTTATTAACACCCGAGAATTGCTTGTCCCTTTTACTTTTTGCTGTATCTGCTTTGCCAATCCCGAAACTTAAGATAAACCCCACCACCTATCTGTTACATCTCAGACTTCTAAAAACTGTTACTGAAAACCACATAAGCATGCCAAATAACTCTATTATATGCTTAATATCTAACCATATATATATATGTATATATCTTCACTACTATTTGTAGTCCTTTTATTCATTATTTACTGTCTCCCAATTATTACCCAAACTATCTCATATTATTATATTTTAAGTTCCTTAGAAGTAGAGAGTCTATTTTATTCTTCTTTTGCATATTCCATACTATATAGCATGGCACCTTATACAAAATAAAAAATCATTTGTGGAACTGAAATAGCATACAAAGAAGTTAATAGATGAATAAAGATCGAGAAGCTAAAAGTGTAGCAATAGACCTAGAACTAAGTTATGAATATACCATAAGGGGATTCAGGTTAAAAATACCAAACAATTCAAAGAATTATTTATTAATACTAATAACCTAATGAGTAAAGGGAAAGCTAAGGATGTCAGAAATGTATCAACAAGGAAGTACCCAGGAATTTCACAAAATGTACCTTAGAATCACCATCCTTTTAGAATCCTTGACTTTACTCAAAACTCAATTCATGAGCTACTTTCTAGAGAAAGTAGATCCAAATTCCCTTCAATCTCCAGTTGCTAATACCCTCAAGCTTGGAAATTACTTTGTATGCGATTTTGTATTTAATTTAGCAGTACATATTGTTTTCCCCCAATAGGAATGTAAGTTCCTTGACGGTAAGGACTGTACCCAAGTGCTCAATACATTTTACTGAATTTAATTCAACTGAATCCTCATTTTACAGATAAAGAAACTGAGGCTGAGACACGTTAAATGACTTGCTTGTGGTCACAAAACTGGTGTGTGTCAGAAGTGGGACATAAACCCAAGTCTCTGACCCCAAATGTGGCTTTCTATATTATGCTGCCTCTCTTAAACACACACACACACACACACCCCTCTGGATCTGGGCAGACCTATTCCATGTATTCAGACTTGAAGAATATGTTTCCTGAGTTAAATAGCCCTGAACACACAATTACTTCTTTGCGTGATAAAACTTCCTAGTGTGCTCTTGGTGTTCAAAGGTATTCAAACTGACAGATGCTAAATAAATAGCTCTCTCCCTAAAAAAAACAATTTGTCTCTTATCCAGTACTTTATTCCTCAAATAAGAAAAATTTTAAAGGAGAAAGATTCAGATGTATAGTGAACTTTCAGAAGTCTTCACTAATGAAATGTACCCCTCCCCTATATTATTATATGAAAGGTTACAGGGCAGACAAGCAAGAGGATGTATTATGAAGAGAACGTTTTGGGGTCCCTTGACCTTGCTAAGGTATATTCCCCTGTTCTATACAGTTACCTGCAAAGGTTACAGGGCCCATAAACAAGAGGGCATGTAATCTTTTTTGCTTATGCCTCTGGATATGGTCCTAGAATAACACCCTAATAAGTAACTAACCTTAACCAAGGGTAAATAGTAAACAGGATTAAGGGAAGCTCCTTCTACATTATCTGCATTCCTTTGATAGGATCTTCCTATATTATCTACATTCTCTTGGGGGGCATAAAAACTCTGTGAGCGGGGGGTGGGGTGGCGGAGTCAAGATGGTGGAGTAGAAACAGCACTTCCACAGAGCTCCAGCCCACACCATTTCAAAATTATGTAAAAGGTGGACCCTGAACAACCTCTGGAGCTCCAGAATCCACAAAATGACACAGAGAACCTAACCTCCCACTGAGGACAGCCTGGCAGCCCAGCAGGGAGCAATCAGCACAGTGCTCTGGGAGCCAAGCCTAGGCCCCTGTGAGTAGGAGGTTTTAACCCCAGGGCATCCAGACCAGTAGCCAGCTGGAGGGACCCCAGAACACCAGCAGCTGTGGTGTTTCCAGAATTATAAACGCACAGATGCCTAGGACAAAGTGAGAGGTCAGTGCCCTATGGACTTTGGGGACAGTATTTGGGAGCGCGTCAACTTCTTATTCTGGGGGTGAGAAGACACTGAGGAGCTGGTGCAAGTTGCGCCATGTTGCCGCTTCAGCTCCTGGCCTGTGGACTGTAGGGGGATCTGGCGATCAGTCTCGGGGGTAATTGCTCTTGCTTTACCCTTCTTGGATCTGGATTGTGGTCTGGGGTGGAAGTCTTGGGGTGTGTGACCAGCTTGCCAGAGTGTATGGAGGCTTCAGAGGCCACCCAACTAATACCTCCGCCAGTTGGGAAAAACCCAGTGTTTGGGACAGAAGCTCCCCTTGGCTGGTGGCAGAGTCCTACTGTGGCAACAAGCCTAAAAGTCAAGTAATTGAGTAGCAACATGCCTAGGCAAAGGAAACAAAATAAACAGAAAAATTCAACATTAGATTCCTATTTTTGGGGCAAAGAGGATCAAAGCATGGAACAGGAGGAGGACTGTGAGGTCAGAAATCCTGCACCAAAAGGCCCAAATGAAAATACAAGCGGGCTACAGGCCATAGAGGACCTTAAGAAGCACATAAGAGAACTGGGGGAAAAATTGGGAAGAGAAATGAGAAAGATGCAAGAAAAGTATGAAATGAGAATCAACAGCCTGACTGAGGAAAATAACACCTTAAAAAATAGACTAACTCAAATGGCAAAAGAGTCTCAAAAAGGCCATAAGGAGAAGAACGCCTTAAAAAGCCGAATTTGCCAGATGGAAAAAGAATCTCAAAAATTCACTGAGGAGAATTATTCCTTCAGAATTAAACTGGAGCAAAAGGAAGCTAGTGACTTTATGAGAAATCAAGATGCTATTAAGCAGATCCAAACAAATGAAAGAATAGAAGGCAGTGTGAAATATCTCATGGGAAAAACCACTGACCTGGAGAATAGATCCAGGAGAGATAATTTAAAAATTATTGGACTACCTGAAAACCATGATCAAAGAAAGACTCTAGAAATCATCCTTCAAGAAATTCTCAAGGAAAATTGCCCTGAGGTTTTAGAACCAGAGGGCAAAATAGAGGTTGAAAGAATCCAATCACCTGCTGAAAAAGATCCCCAAAAGAAAACTCCTAGGAATATTGTAGCCAGGTTCCAGAATTCCCAGATCAAGGAGAGAATAGTACAAGCAGCCAGGAAGAAACAATTTCAATATTGTGGAAACACAATCAGGATAACATAGGATCTGGCAGCTTCTACACTGAGGGATTGGAGGGCATGGAATATGATATTCCAAAGGGCAAAAGACCTGGGATTAAAACTAAGAATCACCTACCCAGCAAAACTGAGTATCATGTTTTAGGGGAAAGTTTGCTCATTCAGTGGAATAGAGGACTTTCAAGCATTCTTGAGAAAAAAAAACCCAGAGTTAAATAGAAAATTTGACATTCAGACACAAGAAGCAAGAGACGCTTGAGAAAGTAAACAGGGAAAATAAATCATAAGGAATTTATCAAAGTTGATCTATTTACATTCCTACATGGAAAAACAATAACTGTACCTGATGAAACCTTTCTCAGTATGAAAATAGGTGAAGAAGGGTATATGGGCATATGAGTACATATGTGAATGTGTGTATATATGTTTACAAGTATACATAGATAGAGAGCATAGGTTGAATTTAATAGGAAGAGATGATACTTAAGGGGTGAAATTGAGAGGTGAGAGAGGAACATAAGGAGAGGAGATGAGGAGAGATAGAATGGAATAAACTATATCATGTAGAAGAGGCAAGGGAAAGTGGTTGCAGGGGAGGGGAAGAACAGGAAGGCAAAAAGGCAAAACCTTATTCTTACTGAATTTGGCTCAGGGAGAGAATGACATACATACTACATGGGATATCTCATCCTACAGGAGAGTGGGGCGGGGGGGACGGAAATGGCAGGGGGGAGATGATGGAAGGGAGGGCAGGCTGGGGGGGAGGGAAGTTAGAAACACCTACTTTTGAAAAGGGACAGGATCAAAGTGAGGAGTGGACCAAGTGGGAGGGGGGATAGGAGGGAGGCAAATATAGTCAGTCTTTTACAATATATCTACTATGGTAATATTTTGCATAGCTACACATGTAACAATATATACTGAATTGCTTAGCTTCCCAGTAAGGGTGGGTGACAAGGGAGGAAGGGAATGAATCTGGAATCCAAAGTTTTAAAATCAAATGTTTTAAAAATATATGAATACTATTATTAATGCTATTTTACATATAATTGGGAGATAAGATGTGCAGGCATTGGGGCACAGGGATTCACCTTGCCCTACTGGAAATGTCAAAGGGGGTATGGGAGAAGAGATGGGGGAGAGCAAATTGGATGAGTGGATATCTTGTGGGATTGCTATTCTGGGGTCGTGGGTAGGGGAAAAAATGTGATGTAAACCAGAAATTAATAAAGCATTTGAGAACAAAAAACCAAAAACTCTGTGAGCTCCTTGCATCTTTTACTCTGTATGAAATGGTCCTATAATAAACAGACCACTGTTTATACTCCTGTCTCGTTATTCTCATCGCTCCCTAGCCTACCAACTGTGCTGGTCGCAGTACAGATGGAACCAGATATAACTTTTCTGAGAAATGAACTATATTTTGGCAAAGTTATAACCTCGTATATAAACTGTTGTGACTGAAAAGACAGATGGAAATCTTGTAGTTCTCTAGAGTTGATCTCTAAGACTACTCCACACTTAACATGGACTTTCATTCCTAGTTTGTAAGTATGCAGTTCTTTAGATTAGCAAAAGCTACAATTATAGTTCTTGCAACTGGCCCATAAATGGTGATTTTACATCTTGTTTCTTCAAATATGAAGGGACTAATACAGAAGAAGAAAACCACAGTTGTTCTAACTCCTCTGTATAATATTTATCACTACTCCCTTTCTGAATAAAATTCCATTTCTTACTTCTTTCTTGCAGAATCTGAGAATCTGAAGAGTCACACTTAAGTCCCATAGGTTGTGGCTGGATATTTGATGATTCTTGTGCTGCTCCCAGAGTTGTTCTTTCTTCCCAGGGCATTCCACTGGCATGAGCTGGGACCTAGAGATATCAGGTTCAGACAGACTCATGAATTAATCATTTTGAGAGTTACACATAACTTCAGCAGAAATTATAGGGATTATCTCTAAGAACACTACACACAAAGAAGAGCAATTAAAGATTTAATATACTACTTTAAAAATCCTATAATGCTTCATCATAATATGGAAATGATGCTGGCTTCCTGAAGACTATATGAGGATAAAGACCTTGAAGCTAGGGGGGTGGCTATCAACTGGAGAATGGATTAAAGAAATATGGCATATGATTTTAATTGTATGTAAATGTTTTATATGAACTACTGAAGGATAGTTTCAGAGAAACCCGGCAAGACTTATATGAACTGACAGAGAGTAATATGAGCAGAACAGGAAAACAACTTATGCAATAATAACACTTTACAGCTCTTATCACTGATCAGAAGTGCAGTGATTAACCAGGACTTTAGTGGGAGGATGATGAGAGAGCTGATAAAACTAAATAAGTAGAATAAAAATCATGACAATATATAAATTTATTTGTATGACTATGAATACTGATTATAGAGGTTTTCTTTTTCTTTTCTTTTTTTTTGGCAGAGAGAATAGGAGAGGAAGAAAATACATGCCCATTAATTGTATGGAAATGCTCATCATATTTGATGCTTAAATTCACAATAAAACAAAACATGAAATTGATTATCTTAACAGATTGGTTATTAATTTTCAAGTAATTGTCAAATTAGAAAATCTTTGCTGGCCAAAGCACTAACCAAAATCAATACTATATACAGAAAGAAAACTATAAACAAGATAGTAGAATTAAAACAGTCCCAAAGAGGCAAAATATATCTCATAGAGCTCATCCCAATCTAAGACAGATTACATAAGCAAAGTCTTTACAGAAATCCATGTAAGTAATATATATATTCCCCTTACCCCTATAATATAGAGTAGAATGATATCTGCCACTTCTGAATGAAATAGTTTACTTCCTCATAGTTTAAGTCACTAACTCCTCTCCCAAAAGTTAGCATTTAGGCCACAGGCATTCTAAAAGGCTTTTTCACTGAAAAATAGGAATAATGTCAGTTTCTTCAAATGTTAGATATTTTAGTATCTCATCAGTATGGAAAGTGGAATAGATCCCACAGCATCTGAAGTTTACTCAAAAAATTTTTCTCTTGGCATTATTACCATTCTAGAATCATCTGTTGGACTATTTTAGTTTTCTAGGACATTAGGAATTTTTACTTTATAACCTCCTTTATGGATCTCACCATCTCCAGCTGTTCCCTCAGGAAAGTATAGGCACCATCTTTTTTGGTAATAATCTTCTTATACAAAGGGATTACTTTTTGCACTGCAGCCTTTACCAGAGGGAAATTCCTGTTTCTTGTAATAGATAATCATTTGGGTCTCCAGCAATAAGTATAAACTTTGAAGGACTAGAGCATTCAAAAGCACCTATTACCTGGCTATATCACTTACCACCTTAGTAGCAGAAAAAAATAAATACAAAGAAATAAAAAGAGTTAAACACTGAGGAATGTTGTTTTATGCAAAGACTAAGATAACGGAATGTTATGACAAGGAGAAATGAAGTGAGCTGCAGAAGAAAATCTAAATGTTCAACATTTTTTATTTTGGGGTATAGTTCCAAATTGCTTTACTCAGAGTAGTCACACAATTTCAAAGCTCCACCAAAAGTCCGTACCTACCCCTTCCAAAAATTGCAACTTTCTCTTTTTTCCCCATATTTGCAAATCTTATGGGTGAGACAGAACTTCAGAGTAATTTAATCTGCATTTTGTTATTATTGATAATTTGGAGCATACAGGTTGTATGTACTTCTCTGCGGCTTGTTCATGTTCTTTTGGAAAATGGGTATTGTTCACATATATTTGGAATAATCCCTTATATATCTTGGAGATCAGAGCTTCATCAGAAAAATATGCTACATAGTTCCCCCAGATAACTGTATCCTTTATAATTCTAATATTTATTTAGTTTTTACAAAAACGATAGGTATATATAATAAAAACATGCATTTTATCTCATGAGACCTTCCTTCTGTTAACTTGTTTGGTCACGAACTCTTCCCCTAGTCATACTGGTGAAAGACATCTCCTGCACTGCTCCTTCTAATTTGCGACATTTTAAAAATCTAGATTTTTATATCCACTGGAGTTTTTTTTTATGGCATATGGTGTGAAATGGTGGCCTAAATATACTTTGCTGGGCTGCTTTCCAGTTTTCCCTGAAGTTTAGTCTTACACCAGTGGTTGGGAGTGCTTGAGTTTCTAAGATAACTATGCTATTAGGTTCAATTACTTCTGGGTCTTCTGTAGCTATTATGTTCTTCTGATCAACTTTTCTATTTTTTACCAGTAATAAAGAGTTTTGATGATTACTACTCTGTACTATAATTAAAAATCTACTTCTGCTAGGATTCAATCCTTCCAACTTTTTTTTCAACTTTGTCAGTGTTTCCCTTGGGATTAGCAGCACACTGCCTGGCATATAAGAAGCACTTAAATGAAGACTAACTAACCAGGATTCTTGACCTTTTGGTTCCTCCATATGAATTGTTATTTTGTATAATTCTATAAAGTAACTCTTTAGTAATTTGATTGGTACAGCAGCACACCTACAAACTAATTTAGATAGTATAGTCATTGTCATATTAGCATGACCCAAGAAAATGTAATTAATATCTCTCCATTTGTTTAGGTCTTTGATGTAGAATAGCTAGTTCTTTGTCTAAAAAGAAGCTGTTCACAAGACTCAATTGGCTCAAGCTCAAGTCCAACAGTTGCCAAGTCACAGACTGCTTCCCAGTGGCCTCAGGCCAAGCTGACATGGCTTCCTGGCCACCCTAGGCCCCACCCACATGGAGCTGAGGTCCTTCAGACCTGGTGGATATCACAAGGTCTCACAAATTACCATACCCTGAATCTGCTGAGAAGACATATTTCAGTATGGAGACAAAGAAGGCTGCATCTATATGATCAAAGTGCTGTACCTCCTTGTTAAAAATCCTTTGTGTGCTATGCCATTCTCCCTAAAATTCTTTCCCTCCTCATCTCTGTCTCATGGCCAGCTTCAAGTTCCAGTTAAAATCTTACCTTCTATAAGACTTCCCTTACTGCTAAATGCCCTCCATCTGGTGATTATCTTCAATTTATCCTGTATACATCTTGTTTATAGACAGTTGTTTTCATGTTGTCCGATCATTAGAATGCGAACTCTTTGAGAAAAGTGAATGAATTTTTTTTGCCTTTATTTATAGCCCCAGCACTTAACACAGTGCCAGGTACACAAGAATTAAGTGCTTGTTGATTGACAGTCTCATTTTGTCCAAATATCAGATGTAAACTATCAGGGGACCAGTTTGAGTTTGGCCCAGCTTCCAATATTCCACTATGGAATATTCTGGCATCAGACAGTACAAATAGCCAGCTACGGTATTGAGGCACCCTGTAGCAAGGAGTCTTTCAGTAGTATGGAGAATGTAATAGAAAAAAAGACACCAATCGTGGTGTAATTAGCTCTGTTGGTGTTAAGAAGGCTAACAATAAAGGTAATAAAGCAATGAAAAGTATAGCCTGAAAAGAAACAAGTCAGCCCAAATCCTCCATATCTAAATAAAACCCTAAAAATGACCTCAAATAAATTTCAAGCAATATGATGAGTTAACTACATTAATTAACTTATTCTACTTTTTCAGAAATGCACAGAAAGTTAGCCATAAGACTACAGACAGGGGCAGGTACAGGTGGCACAGTGAGTAGAGCGCCGGCCCTGGAGTCAGAAGGACCTGAGTTCAGATCTGGCCTCAGACACTTACCACACACAAACAAAAAAATCTAGCTGTGTGACCTTGGGCAAGTTACTTAACCCCAATTGCCCTCCAAAAAGCGGAAAAAAAAAAGACTACAGACAATTGGAAACAAGGCCTAGAAGAAAAGTCAGCACAGGTAACCAAGTCAGAAGTCACCCAGGTATCAGGGACTGCAAGAGAAATTTTGCCTCTGTTTTCTCATTTTTGCAATTTGTGGAATATTAGTATTGCTTTTTGATAACTTACATTTTTTCTATTTTTTTCCATCTTTTGACTTTGTTCTACTATTTCTTATTGTTGAATTCTATTTGCTCCATGCTATCAATATGGATGAGGTGGATGTTATTATTAGGCCACTAGGCCTTAATCTGTGCATCCTGTTTCAGTATCCTGGTAGCCCACTGCTGATCCTGGATTTGACCAGCATCTGCCTTCTTCTTACATAATTTCCAAGCCACCCCTTGCTCTGGCTCTAACAAGTCCCAAAGGGGAGTTTGAGATCATACTTGTCTCAAGTCACCTACATACGCCCCCTCCAACAGTGCTCATATATTATTGGCCTTGCCTTCTACAAAGTGTATCCCCGTGCAGTGACCTATAGATGAGTACTGGCTCTATCACCTATTACTGTTCTGAAAGGCTATGATCTAGCTTCAGGTAACTAATTACTGAGCTTGCACAGGCTTGTGATCCGTCCTCTTCAGGGTACTAGTTGGCTTCAGCTCTTTGTAAAAGCTCATGCCTTATCTTTAAAACACAATCAAATGAAAAGGGCAGAGCTGACAAGATTCTACTGTGCATACTAGTTATTGAGTATAAAAAAGAATTTCATTTGGTAAAACAAATCTTTAAAGTTCTTCTTCCAATAATGGAGCTCCTATGCATATGTCAAAGTCAAAAAGGTTTTCTGAAAGATGCAATGATAGAAATAACATTGAACCTCTGATTATTAATACCAAGTGAAAGAAAGCTGGGAGATACATGCTTGGCAAATGCGTTTGCCAGTGCTAAGGAAAACGTTCAAATGGAAGTAGCCTTCCCTAAAGATGATGAGGTACTCCTGATGATTCTCTTTGTAGATGATGTTTTACCGGTTACTCCAAACCCTGAATACTGCAGATCCTCCTAGATGAGATCCAAAAATATTAAAGAATTGAACTATGCAAAACAGGAAAAACCAAATTGACAAAAAACACCTATTTTCCAGTTACGTAGAAAATCCATAGATCTGGTTCATCAGTATAAACAGGATATAAAAGTTTTATTGCATTTTTAAGTTTAATTGAATCTAAATAAGTTTAAAACTGCACTAAGACTTTTGGGGTACCTTGTATATCTTGGACAAACACTATAGTTGGACAATTAACTTGACCCAGAATTGAATAGGAAGAAAACAGACTAGACTGAATTTGGGAAACTGCCATATTTTAATGACACAAGCTTCTCCCTGAGACAAAAGAAAGTCCCAACTAATTTTAGCCCCAATATTTCTCTAGTGATGCTACATGGCTACAAATCATGAAATACCACAGTCACTCAAGAACTAAAGTTGCAGATCACCCAGAGCACAATGGAGAGATGTGCATTAGATAAGAATGAGTTGCTCTACATTAATAACATACAAAAACAGTATAACGTTAATTGAAAACATGTTAACAATGGAAGAGGAACTGAATCAATTACATAAGAAATGATAGCAGACAGCTAGTCAATATACTCCACTGGCACTCTCGCAATGTCAAGAGATGTCAAAGAAGGTTCTTGAGAATATTATGTGAACTTTCTGTGAAGGCCTTGTAGAACATGGACAAGAATTGCAAAGAATTAAAAGGTATGGATAGGTCACAATCTGTACCCAACAAAGTATCCCATGAGGGATGTTATGTGAAAGTTAAATGAGGAAGTTAAGTTAAAGACAAAGACTAAACTGAGGACAGAGAAGTCAAAATTGTGGCTTTAACAGACAGCAGTCCAGTACAGATTAAATCCCACTGCTTTGGAAGTGCCTCTCACATTTGCTTAGACATACAATTTTGTGTTCCATTTCTGGGAATAAAATAGGAAACAGATATACATACAGAAAGTAAAGGCAGCAGTTTTATGAAAAGAGTACTTGATTGGCGATCAAACGACATGAATTTTACTCTTAGATTTAGCATTAATTAGAAATGGGAACCTAGAAAAATCAATTAGCTTCTTAGTATCTTTGCACATTTGTCAAGGTGTTAATGGGGAAATAACTTCACAGGAATTCTATGAAATTAAATATAGTATGACATTTATGAAACCACTTTAATAAAGTTTAAAGCATTATATATACATATATGTATATATGTGTATACAGTCACAACATCTACAAGACAGCTGGTGTTGAGAGTGAATAGAGTACTGGTTCTGAAGTCACATTTCAAATGTGACCTCAGACACTTACTAGCTATGACCTTGAGAAAGTCACTTGATCTATTTGCCTCAATATCCTCGAGTGTTAAATGTGGATCAATAATTAATAATGGGGATTAATTAACTTCAGGGGGTTGTTGTGAGGATCAAATGAGATAATATTTCTAAAAAGCAGTAAGCACAACTTCCAGCATATAGCAGGCAGTACAGAAAATGCTCTCTTTTCCCTTCCTTCTACTCTGTGTGTGCATGTTTGTACGTAAATGCGTGCGTGCGTGCGTGCGTGTGTGTGTGTGTGTATGCTATTATTAACTGTAGCCCAGCACATAGGAGACTAACATTTAATAATTCTCAACTTACTCAATTCAGTTCAAAGTTCCATGGTCCCTTACTTACAAAAAACACAATTCCTTCTACTTACCTCTTGTCCTAGTACATTAATATGTCTCTCCAAATCCTCCAACACTGTTACCACCTCCTCTCCACTTTCTAGATGATGTTCCTGTACCAAGGTCTGAAGTTCCCCTGGTAGGATGGACAGGAATTGCTCTAGCACCAGCAGTTCCAGGATTTGCTCCTTTGTGTGCAAATCCGGTCTTAGCCACTGATGGCAAAGGGCTCGAAGCTGGATCAAAGCTTCACGGGGCCCTACTGTCTCCCTGTAGCAGAACTGTCTGAAGCGCTGGCGGAAGATCTCCTGGCCATGAGGGTTAGGCTCATGGAAGTTGGATTCCTGGTCCCAGTTGTGGTCTTCCTCTTCTACTTTTACTATCACAAGACCTTCTTCTGGAGCCTGGACCAGAGGAGCTAGGCCTACTGTCTCTCTTGATTCTACAGCCATCTGGAGGTGAAAGAGCTTGGGAGAAAGCTCAATGTTTGTTTTTTTCCCCCCACAGGAAAGATCCTCTTGAAACTCTTCTCACAAGATGTTGTTTCTGAGGTATAAGAAAATGATATGTTGCTATTTAAAGTTAGTCAGAAAACAATTACAACAATACCAATTTAACAAAGCTCATTACCTAGTCTTGTCCTTTTGGTAAGTCATTTCAAGGACGTCCTTGTTATCACTGAGAATCACTCACTTCCTTGAACTCTCATTATGTCCATCTCTAACCTTTTATCATCTACATGAACAGGTAGAAAACATTTTCTACATTGGTAGAAAAATTAATACTGTACTAATTTGATCCACTACAAATTCCTGTTGCATGATCTAAAATGGGACACCATTGCTTCTCAGCAAACTTTTTAATTTGTGTGACTTGGACCCCCCCCTTTCATATTCCCCACAAAAACTGATCCAAACTTTTTTCACACTGAGTAGATAAAGGCCCATCAATATGAGCTTGTTCAACTTCCTTCTTTCCCTTCTGTCTCAGAGAAAAGAATGTGTCTTCTCCCTTTCATCTCGTGAATTTTTCTGGATACCCATCCCCAACCCTGAGATTTATGGAGGAAGGTCTAAGGCTGGGGAGTTCCATGGGGAGAAAGGAGGAAGAAGAATGAAAGTCTAAGGGGAGTGCTTTTAGCTGAGGTGAAGAGGGTGGTTAGTATGGAAAAAGAACCATCTTAGAGACTGAGGACAGAGAAGTCAAAATTGTTGTGGCTTTACCAGTCAGCAGTCTAAAGTCAAGAATGGAAGGGAGGGATACTGGATCCTTGTACCCATAGAGCCTCTAAGATTTATGATGGTCCACCTCTAGGAAGCCACATTTATTTATTTTTTATAGTATTTTATTTTTTATAATTACATGTAAAGACAGATTTTAACATTCATTTAAAATTTTTGAGTTCCTAATTTTCTCCCTCTCTTCTTTACCTTCCCCATTCCTAAGATTTATGGTAAGCAATCTGATACATATATTATGTATGTGCAACCATGTAAAATCTATTTCCATTATTAGTCATGTTGTGAAAGAATACCCCCAAAATGAAAAAAAAAATAGTATGCTTCAATGTGTATTGAGATTCCATCAGATCTTTTTCTGGATATGAAGAGAATTTTTCTTCAAAAGTTCTTTAGAATTGTCTTAGATCACTGTATTGCTAGGAATAGTTAAGTCATTCATAGTTGATCATTGTACAATGTTGGTGTTACTGTGCTTATACTATTTTAACTGACCAAGAAGCCCTTTCTAAATTCTCTACCTAAGGTAAAAGGTCTGTTGCTCACATCTATAAACTTCACAAAATATCTCATGATCTACTAATTCACTCCACCCTTCACCATCATCTATAAGTGTTCCAGTTCCCTAATCACAAACATTCTTCTATCTCACCATAACCTCTTATTATTTAATTTCATCTTTCTAAACGTATTCCTCACCTCCCTAAACCTATTCTTTATTCTCATCATGATCTCCAATCCCATCACTCCACTATATATTTATCCATTTACCCCTGCTTTGATTTCACTTTCCTTCTTTTCTAATATCAACCCTAAATGCACACCAATTCAGCTCTGTTCTACTCTTAAATCTCTCACCACTCTGTCTTATCCCTTTCAAAACCTCAGCCCTGAATTACTCCCACCATCTGGCCTGCTCTGGTCTACTAATGTACTGCTGAATGGAGCTAGAATTCACACAACTGTTTTTACTAGGTAGATTATAAATTCATACTATCCAATTTCAACTGGGTTCTCACTACAGCAAAGAAATCATAGCTCACTCCCTGTCTCACTCCTCAATGAAGTTACTTCTAACCTTTCCTCAAGTTTCTCCACAGAGGCACTGCTGATAGAAGTCTGGGTCTGGAATAAGGAAGACAAGAGTTCAAATATGATCTCAGACACTTACTAGCTGACCCTAGAAAAGTCACTTAATTTCTGTTTTCCTCAAGTTTTCTCAACTACAAAATGTGGATAATAATAGCACATGCCTTGAAGGGTTGTTGTGAGGATCAGATGAGATAATATTTGTAAAACACTTAGCACAGTGCCATATAAATTCATATTCTATTCCTCCCTACCATCACCCTCCTCTCCACTACTTCCAGTGACTCTTCTCCTTGCCCAAGCAAATTCCTTACTATGTACCCTTGATCCCATCCTTTCCAGTCTTCTCCAATAGACTGCAACCTCAATTGTCCTCTTGGTTCCTTCTGTGAGAGACAGCAAAGAGTTAAGTTTCCACAGAACTGTTAGAAATTACTGAAGTAAAAACTGCTGATAACGGAAGTTAGCAGACAGCAGGTAGACCCAACCAATCAGAAGGCAGACAAAGGCCTCGACAGACAGACCCAGTTTAAATCAGTAGAGGTCAATGACCGAGTATTCCAAAATTACTACTGCGCTTGCTTAATAAACCTCATGCATAGTATCTGACAAACTCCACATAGAATTAGAGCCTCATTAATACAACATGGAATGCATGATGTATGATGAAGCAAGGGGGTCATGTTTAAGAGAAATATGTAGTGAGTGCATGGGGAAAATTGAAACCCTGATGAGAATGGACCAATCCATCCTCTGAAGGGAGTTCCATGCTAACTAACAGTATAAAGTTCTTCTCACTTTTGTATTCAGAACTCCTTCCTAAAGAAGGGTGAAGTCTGCTTCTGGCAGAGGTGTTCAATTCCTCTGAACTTCTCAATAAACTTCATTTGATACCCAGATTTCAGTATCAATTGTATTTGTGTTTCTAACACTTCCTTATGTTTTTCAAATACCCTTTACAAAATCTTCACTAGACTCTATCACCTTCCTGAGCTATCATCTTAAATTTCTTCTCTCTTAAACTTTTAGAAAAAGCTGTATATACTTATTATAAGGGCAGCTAAAGGTATAGTGGAGAAAGCACTGGGCTTGGAATCAGGAAGAGATGGGTCTTCATGAATGCAAATTTGGTCTCAGACACTTACTATGTGACCCTGGACAAATCACTTAACTCTATTTGCCTCAGTTTCCCATCTGTAAAATGAGCAGGAGAAGGAAATGGCAAAGCACTCCAGTATGTTTGCTAAGAAAACTCTAAACAGGGTCATGCAGAGTCAGACACAACTGAATAATGATTGAACAACACACATATCTTTCCAGGTTTTTTTTTACAACTTTTCCCCCAGCATGAAATCTCTGATCCAGTAACACTTGTGCCTTAAACAAGACAGTCCACCTTACAAACTCCGGACATTTTCTCTGGCTGTCCCCCATACCAGGAATTCTCTCTCCTCACATCCATATACTGGCTATCCTTGTTTCCTTCAAGTTCCAACTAATATTCCATCATCTACAGGAAGTCTCTGCCAATCTCTCTTAATTCTGGTTCTTCCCTTCTTATAATTATTTCCTATTTTCCCCATACATAGCTTATTCATACATGTTTGCTTAAGGTTTTGTGAAAGAGGAAAAAATGAGGCTGGTGACCTTGTACAGCCCTCCTTCACTCAAATCCAATTCAATTGTTAGTCATGTCATCATTTCCCTGACGTCATGGCCCTCTTCAAAGACAAAGGACAAACACAACAACACATCTGTTTGATTATTGTTTCCCCAATTCAACTTCGAGTTCCTTGAGTTCACAGACTGCCTTTTGTCTCTTTTATGACTCCCCAACACTTGGTACAGTGCTTGGCAAATAGCAGGCATTTAATAAATGCTTACTGACTGACTGAACTTCCATTTCTTCTTTTCTCATTCACTCCACAATCCCTTGCAGTCTGGCTTCCAACCTCATCATTCAACTGAAACTGTTTTCTGCAAAGTTACCAAGGATTTCTTAAGTGGTCTTTTCTCAGTTCTCATCCTTCTCACCTTAGATACTGTATTCTACACTGCTGGGTTAAAAACCAAATAATGTCATGAATTACATCTTTATAATAATCTCTGATTAAAATTAAGAATTTTTTTCAATTATAATTTTTTAAGCCATTATTCTAAGAAGTGGTTTGGAGGCTTCATTAGAGTCCCAAAAGGGGTCCATGACACAAGGACAAAACCCTGCCCTTTGGGTTTTTAGTAGCACTATTTTGTCCTGGTCCTCCTCCTCCTATCTATCCATCTCATCTGCTGATTCATCGTCTAAATCGTTCCCTCTTAGTCCTTCTCCACTGGACCATTACAATTAGCACACTATAATAAAATTCTTTTATGTGTTTGAAACGGCAGTCTGGGGTAGTGGACAGGTCCTTAAATTCATATATGTGGGTAGATATATATGCATGCAGGTTAGTGTGCATATATATGTATATATGTATGTATACATATATATATATATATATACACATCAAGATAGATTATAAACTTAAATAATTATGTTACTATGAAAGTCACATGTATTCCAGCTTTTAAAAGCTTTACCTTTTCTAGAGTTAAGGAAATGTCACCTACTTTGGGCAAATTATAAATTGAGGAAATATTTGGAAGTGGAAAGAATAAATTAAATTTGTTTTCCAGACTCTGAATAAACAGAACGTAAAAACCAACTTGCAATATTTTAAATTTCTCATATTGACTAAACTGAATTAACTTTGGCTATTGTTTTTAAAATATCAACAATTCCCTCAAACTGATAGATTTTACATTTATAAATGTGAGAAATTTTAAAAAATATTTATCCTTTATATTACCAATAAAGTCCAACAGCAAGAGATAGGAAGAGAGAATCTACTTAAAATAAAAGACAATATAAAATATTTCAGAGTCTACTTGCAAAGACAAACCCAGGAACTATATGAACACATATAACAATAAAACATTTTTCACATACAAAAAAGTTAGATCTAAATAATTGGGAAAATATTAATTTCTCATGAGTAGACTGAGTTAATATAATAAAAATGACAATTCTACCCAAAGTAATCTATTTACTCAGTGCCATACCAATCAAACTATCAAAAATTATGTATAGAACTAGAAAAAAATACAAAATTCATTTAGAAGTACAAAAGCTCAAGAACATCAAGAGAATTAATGAAAAAATATGCAAAGGAAGGTGGCCCAGTGGTTCCAGATTTTAAACTGTATTATAAAGCACCAATCATCAAAACTACTTGGTACTGCCTGAGAAATAGTGGTGTATCAGTGAAATAGGTTAGGTACAAGAGACACAGCAGTCAATAACAATAAGCAACTTACTGTCTGATAATGCAAAGACCCCAGGTTCTGGCATAAGAACTTACTATTTAACAAAAACTGCTGGAAAAACTGGAAAATAGTACAGCAGAAACTAGGCATTGACCAACATCTAACAACCTATTTAAATATCATGGAACCACAAATGGGATAACACAAGATTTAGTAGCTTCTACGTTAAGGGATTGAAGAGCTTTGGAATATGATATTCCAGAGGTCAAAGAAGCTGAGATTAAAACCAAGAATCACCTACCCAGCAAAACTGAGTGTAATCCATGAGGGGGAAAAATGATATTCAATGACATAGAGGAATTTCATGCATCCTTGAGAAAAGACCAGAAGTAAATAGAAAACTTTCAAATACAAAACTCACTGGAAGCATGAAAAGGTAAATAGGAAAGAGAAATGATAAGGGATTTATAAAAGTTGAATTGTTTACCTTCCTATATAGAAAGATTATATTTTTAACTTCTGAGACCTTTCTCATGATTAGACTAATAGGTATGAATATATATAGACAGAGGGTACAGGGTGAGCTGAATAGGAAGGGATGATATCTAAAAAAATAAAATTAAGGGAAGAGGAAAGGACTAGAGAAGAAAGGGAGAGGTAGAATTGGGGTAAATTATCTCACATAAAAGAGGCAAGAAAAAGCTTTCACAGTGGAAGGGAAGGGTGGAGGGAGGTGAGAGGGAATGAGTGAACCTTACTCTCATTACAATTGGTTTAAGGAGGGAATAACATACACACTCAATTGGGTATGGAAATCTATCTTATCCTACAGGAAAGTAGAGGGGAAGGGGATAAGGAGTGGTGGTGGGCAGACTGGGGGAGGAGGTTATCAGAAGCAAACACTTTCTTTTTCTTTTTTTTTTCAATTAATTTATTAGTTTAGTTTCAGTTAACAAGATTCAATTCCATAGTTCCTTGATTTTCAAATTTCCTTTACTTCCCTCCCTCCTCCCCCCACGACAGCATATAGTCCAGTATAGGATCTGCAAATACATTCATATTAGACATTATTCCAATTATAAAGGTGTACTGTACTAGGTGAGATGAAAGATGGTAAAAAAGAAATAAAACCAAACCATGAAAAGAAAAAGATCATTTAGTTTGAGAAGCAAACACTTTCAAGGAGGTAGAAGGTGTAAGGAGAGAACAGAATAAAGAGGGAATGGGAAAGGATAGAGGGAAATAGTCTTTCACAATGTGACTATTACGGAGGTGTTTTGAATGACTCCACATGTATAACCTATACTGAATTGCTCATCTTCCCAATGATGGGGGGTGGGAGGGAGGAAGGGAGAGAATCTGGAACTCAAAGTTTTAAAAACGAATGTTAAAAATTGTTTTTACATGTAACTTGGAAATAAGATACACAGGCAATGTGGTATAGAAATCTACCTTACCCTACAGGAAAACAGAAGGGGAAGGGGATAACAGAAAGGGGTGAGGGGGCAATAGAAGGGGGGCAGATTAAGGTAAGGTATAATCAGAAGTAAAACACTTTTGAGGAAGGACACAATGAGAGGAGAGAGAACAGAATAAATGCGGGTAAGGAGAATAGGATGGAGAGAAATATAGTCAGCAATAGTAACTACGGAAATTTTTTTTGAAGTTTCTTTGATAAAAGCCTCATTTCTCTAACATATAGAAAACTGTCAAATTTATGAAAATAAGAGCCATTCTCCAATTGATAAATGATCAAAAGATATAATCAGTTTTCAGATGAAGTAATTAAAGCTATCTACAGCCATATGAAAAAATATTCTAACTTGCTACTGATTCGAGAAATGAAAATTAAAAGAACTCTGAGGTATGACCTCATACCTATTAGATTAGATAATAGGAGAGAAAAGGTAAATGGCAAATGTTGGAGGGGATGTGGGAAAAAAAGATATCAATGTACTGTTGTCTGAGTTGCAAATTGATTAAGCCATTCTATAGAACAATTTGGAACTATGCCCAAGAGGCTGTGGAACCCTTTGACATAGTAACACCACTAATGGGTCAGGGTTATGATGTCCTCTGACCCTGGAGAAGGCTATATATATACCCTGACCTTAGGTTTTGCTTTGGGGTTCACTTTGGGAAGAGTTATGTGATTTAGTCAGATGAAACTCTGGGCAGCTGCTGAGTCCCCCAGCTTTGAAAATTCAAATGTTGGTGCTTCTTTCTCTAGTAACTAATTATATGGATGTAATGGTCAGATAGCAGTTCAACAGGCTACTGAACTGTGTTATTTTCTCTGTACTTTTTGTCTGCTTATAATTTCTGTTTGTATTTTCTGAAGTTCAGGGTGCTGACTTTTTCCCCTGAGATATAGATAGATAGATGTATATACATATACACATGTGTATGTGTATACATATATGTATATATATGTGTGTGTGTGTATAAAATATATGTACATATGTTTGATTAAAGTAAGACTGTTAACCTTTTTGAGTTGCTTTTTTTTTGCCTTTTTGGAGGGCAACTGGGGTTAAGTAACTTGCCCAAGGTCACACGGCTAGGGAGTTGCTTTTCTTTAGAAAAGCAGATCAAAGAACCTGTGCTACCAGCCATTCTGGGTATGCCAGGGTGCTTGCTGCTATGATAAACCTGTATGGAATTGCTTTCCTTCTCGATGCAGGGGGGGAGAGGGTGGTGAAGAGAGAAGGGAGAGAACTTAGAACTCAAAGTTTTAAAAACAAATGTTAAAAAATTGTTTTTACATGTAACTGGGGAAAAATTAAATACTAAATAAAAACAAAAAAAAGAAGGGAAGAAGAAAGTTGGGAAATGATTTTTACAACTAGTGTCTCCAATAAAGGCCTCATTCTAAAATATATAGAAAATTGAGTCAAATTTATAGGAATACAAGTTATTCCTCAATTGAAAAATGGTCAAAGGATATGAACAGGCAGTTTTCAGATAAAAAAAACTAAAATTATCTGTAGTCATATGAAAAAATGCACTAAACCACTACTGATTAGAGATATGTAAATCAAAATGTACTCATCATCCGTATCAGATTGGTTAACATGATAAAACAGGAAAACAATAAATGTTGGAGAGCATGTGGGAAAATTGGAACACTGATGCATTATTGGTGGAGTTGTGAACTGAACCAACTGTTCTGGAGAGTAATTTGGAATTATGCCCAAAGGGCTATAAAACTGGGCATACCCTTTGACCTAATGATACCACTTATATCTGTATCCCAAAGAGATCATAAAAACGGGAAAAGGACCTACATGTACAATATTTTTAAAAGATCTTTTTTTGCTGGCCAAGAATTGGAAATGGAGGGTATGCCCATGAACTGGGGAATGGCTAAACAAGTTGTGGTATATGAATATAATGGAGTACTATTGTTCTATAAGAAATGATGAGCAGGTGGACTTCAGAAAAACCTGGAAAGACTTACATGAACTGATGCTGAGTGAAGTGAGCAGAACCAGGAGTACACTGTACACAGTAACAGGAACACTGTGCAATTTAATTTTGATAGACTTGCCTCTTCTTAGAAATGCAATGATCTAAGACAACTCCAAAAGACTCATGATAACAAATGTTATCCACATCCAGAAAAAGAACTACAGAGGTTGAACGCAGATCAAAGCATATTATTTGAGCGCTCTCTTTCTTTTGGTTTCTTCTTTCTGAGGATTCCTTCCATTGGTTCTAATTCTTCTTTACAATATGATTAATGTGAAAATATGTTTAATATGAACACATATGTAGAGTCTATATCAGATTGTATGCCATCTTGGGGGGGGTGAAAGGGGGAGAAAATCTGGAACTCAAACTCTTATGGAAGTGAATGTCAAAAACCAAAAAGAAATTAATATTTTTAAAAAATGAACAAGAAATAGAGTGGTGGCTCAGTGGAATAGGTTAGGTACAAATTACATTATAATAAATGACCACAGTAATCTAGTATATGATAAACCCCAAAATAAAAAGCTTTTAGAACAAGAACCCATTATTTGAAACTGCTGAGAAAAAATGGAAACTAGTATGGCAAAAACTACGTAAAGAGGCAGATCTCACACTGATAAGGTGGTATCTTTGACCAAGATAAGGTCAAAATGGGTACATGATTTATTCACACATGAAAGGTGACACCATAAGCAAATTAAGGTAGTATAGAATAGTTTATCTGTCAGATTTATGAATAATGGAAGAATTTAGGACCAAAGAAGATATAGAGAGTATTACAAAATGTAAAACAGATCATTTTAGTTATAGAAAATGAAATTTTTTTTGCACAAACAACCAATGCAACCAAAATGATAAGGAAAGAAGAAAACTGGGGCAGGGGGGAATTTTGCAACAAGTATTTCTGATGAAGGTCTCATTTCTAAAATATATAAAGAACTAAGTGAAATCTATAAAAATACAAGTCATTCCCCAATTTATAAATGGTCAAAGGATATGAACAGGCAGTTTTCAAACAAAGATTAAAGTTATCTATAGTCATTTGAAAAAAATGCTATAAATCACTATTGATTAGTGATAATCTATAGTAATAAACCTATACAGTTGACTAATATGACAAAAAAGGAAGATGTTCAGGGGGATGTGGGAAAATTGGGACACTAATGTACTATTGGTTATGAAAAAATAGCAACTCTTTTTGTGGCATCTAAGAGTGGGACATCAAAGGGATGCCCATCAACTGGGGAATGGCTAAACAAGATGTAGTATATGATGGTAACGGAATATTATTGTGCTATAAGAAATGACAAACAGAATGATTTCAGAAAAAGCTGGAAAGACTTACATAAACTGATACATAGCAAAATAAACAGAACCAGGAGAACACTGTACACCATAACGGCAAAACCGTTTGATGAAGAATTGTAAATGACTTAACTATTCTCAGCCAATACAATGCATCCAAGACAATCCCACAGGACTAATGATGAAGCATACTATCCAACTCCAGAGAAATAACTGATATTGATTGAATACAAACTCAAGCATACTATTTTTCACTTTCTTTCATTTTTTTCCTTTTATTCATGTCTTCTTGTATGAAATGACTTAATATGGAATTGTTTTATATAACTGCACATGAATAACCTACATCTGATTGCTTACCATCTCATGTAGTAAGAAAGGGAGTGGGACAGAATTTAGAACTTAGAACTTTAAATAAAAATGCTTTAAAAATTGTTAAGTTATATAATGTGTGTATACATATATATGTGTATATGTATATATGTATATTCTTGATTTCTTAAAATAACTATACATGACACTTAAGAATAGTGGAATGATTCATGGAAGTAAACAATTTAAATATCTCCAGGTTCTTGTTGGACATAGTTGCCCTACTACACTAAGAGAAAAACAATGCCCAAACATCCATGATTACCTATTAAATTATTGGTAGTTCTTCTCTTAATAATGTCACCTTTTGCCTTAGTTTTGATCCATTTTGGGGTGAAGGGATGTAGGAAACCTGTGATTTCATTTTTATATGGAACAACAATGAAGACAGGGCCTCCAACTGGTACCTATTCTATATTTTCAATTCTTTCTTCACTCTGCATTATTCTACATAAATCTTAACATATTTCTTATGCTTATTTTAATCAACATTGCTATAGTAAATTTCTAGACAACGAAACTTATTCTATCAGTGCAATTCAGCACCTTCTTAACAATTTAGTTTTAAGGAGTTATTTAGAGCACTGAGAGCTTAAGTGATTTGCCCTAGTCACACAGCCAGTATGTGTCAAGAGATAAGACCTGAACCTACCATCTTCTGGCTCTGAGGCCAGCTCTCCATCCACGATAGGACACTTCCTCTCTTTCATTAATAAAAGCATAATTTATTTCACCATTCCCTAATTGTTGCACATTTGGATTTGTGTGTATATATGTGTGTGTGTGTATATATACATATACACACACAAACACATATACATCTAACACATAATACTGCTATAAGTGATTTCAGGGGAAAAGGAGCTGAATTTGGAATCAAGAGAGATCAAATGCCACACTGACAGTAGTCTCAGATTCCCCATCTCTAAAATGGGGTAACACCACGTGTAGTAACTATCTTACAGGGAGATGTGACAATAAAATGAGGTATTTGTAAAGTGTTCAGCAAAACCATATAGTATAATTCTGATAAACTGTTTGCCTGTGGCTATGAGTTTAGTACCTTAAAACTGTTTTAATTTGAATTTCTTTATTACTGAAGTGGAACAATATTTTGGTTGGTTATCTATAATTTATAATTCATATGCTTTGAGTTTGGGAATTGGGTTTTTCCTCTATTTGTGTCAATTCCTCACGGTAGAGTTGATTACATCTGCATAAAAAGAAAAAAAATTATATAAAATATAGCAAAATGTATCCCCAGCTCTTAGCACAGTATCTGGCATACAGAAGGAACTTAACAAAGGTTTATTTACTGAAAGAACCAAAAAAAAAATTTAAAAACTGATAACCTCTTTAACATATAAAGTATGTTTGATGTTGATACAATCCTTAATGTCATAAAAAAAAATAGCCAGAAAGATATGTCAGAATAGCATGCCAACTCTGCATAAAACTAAAAATACTGTAAAAACTTCTTTTGAATTTGATGTTTGATCTCTGGGGAAAACAGGTGAGGCCAAAAATGCAGTTTATTAGCACAGTACATTCCCTGTAAGGATCAATATTCCTTGGAGAGGGAGAGCTGTTTAGCACTTGAGAACACCAGACAGAAAATAGGAGCCACTTCTGAGCACCTTTTCCAAGCCACTTAGATGACTCTGTTCCAGTTTCCCCACCTGCCTACGTTGTTATTAGGATCGAAATCATAATCATAAACGCTTTGAAAGCTGATGCCCTCAATGAATGTTTGCTCAATGTCCAAAGGAGCCAGCCGGTCCAGCGCCAGAGAGGGGCCTCTGCACTTCAGTGGGGGCTGTCCCAAAGCCCCTCTCTCCGAGGGGAGGGAAGGGATCCTCCGCATCCCGCCCAGGATTGGCCTCCGTCTGCTTACAAAGCCCGTTCCCTGCCCGTGCCCTGGACCCAACTCACCGTGAACTGCAGGCCCAGACGGAATCGTGTGAAGGCGGGGAGGAGGACAGTGTGGGAAGGAAAGTGCCTGACGGGGAAAGGGTGCCCCAAAGAGCACCTCCAGGCAGAAAGGCCGCAAAGCCCCTACGGCCGCACCCGGGAGCGGATCACAAGCAGCCGACCCCTAGAGAGCACTTCCGGAGACTTTCTCTAGGAACCTTGGGAGGCTTAGGCAACTCTATGATTTCCGTTTTAGCTGACGGGGAAAAGAGGAAGCGAATGGAGATTTCGACCCCATTTTTTTTCTCTTCTGTTTCACACACTAGCATAGGGACAGGCACACTCTCCAGTTCCGCGCCCCCACCCCCACCACTTCTCTCTCTCTCTCTCTCTCTCTCTCTCTCTCTCTCTCTCTCTCTCTCTCTCTCTCTCTCTCTCTCTCTCTCTCTCTCTCTCTCTCATCATCATCATCATCACTACCGGAAGCCATTTCCAACCCTTCTTAATTCTAAAGCCCTCACTCTTATTTCCCATTTACCTGTAAATATACTTTTGCTTATACATATTTGCTTGTTGTCTCCCTTTGATCTGGAGCTCCTGATGGCACTAAAGAGCTGTCTTTAGCCTCTCTTTGTATCTGGAGCACTTAGCTCCCCAGCCTGACACATAGGAGGCGTTTAATAAATGTTGATTGACTGCCTGCTTAACTCACACCTGTTTTTGTCTCTCTGTCTCCAAGCCCCTCCCCCCACTAATGGTGTGAATGTCACTTAATAATAAAATCACACCTAAACAGCTCTTTACTGATAAAAGTCAATAAATATGTAAAATCACTGATGGTGAAATCTACACCACATATGCATGCTGACAAGTGTACAGGTTCAGTTGCTGTCATTTATAGACTAATCTTTAGAATTATATGTTTTCTAACAACTATGTGTTAAAGCTAATTTAAAATACCTTATTGAGGAATTGAATCTATAATATCACCTCAGGGTTTGATTGCAATTATTTCTGCACGCATACAGAATTATAACTCTCTTCCCTCAATATAACTTACCCTGAACTACTGTCTTCTGATCTCCATAGCTAACTGACCTAATCTTAAATATTTTCTGCTCAGGTATTCAAGAATATGTCCAAGTAGTACAAATGTGAATTTGTAAATATTGGGAAGGTGGGGATGGGATTGTGAAGGTTCCAAATGGGGAAAAGGCCAAAATGTGATATGCACTGATAAATACAATGGAAACCTGAGGATCACCACATTAAGCAATTTTTCCAGTGTTATCAGTGAGAATCTTTTCCAAAATGCCAAGAAGTATGTTCTGTTTGGGTAAGATTCTCTTGTCCACAGGAAAATGAGGGAAACTGGTGGAGAAAGGAACTATTCTGAGTGACATAAAAATGATAATATGGTACTGGAAATAGTAATACAAGAATTGAAAGAGTTATTAAGTAGGCTTAATCTGAAGAAGGATTTTCCATATGGAGATGAAAACTAGTTCTGTGTTGTTCAAGTAATCTAGTAAACAAGTAATCTAGATAGAATGGGCTAAAGAAAAAATAAATACAGCTAAAATAGAAAACTTTATCATGTGTAAGTAATCCATTATCTCACTTTTTATCCTCACAATATTATGAGAAAAGTCAATCAACGGTCAGTCAATAAACATTTATTAAGAATTTATTATATGCCAAGCACTGTGCTAAGTGCCAGGGTTACAAAGACAGGTAAAAAACTGTCCCTGCTATCAAGAAGCTCAGTCTTATGGGGGAGACAAACTTTAAATTGTTATGTACAAACAAGATATATTGATACATACATTACATACACACACATATACTTATCTATGTAAATAAGAAAAATTATAAATTATCACATAGGGAAGGCACTAGATTAAGTAGGGCTGGGAAAAGCTTCTTTTTAGAAGCTGGGCACAGTTTGAATTCCATTCTTTGTTTACCACTATCAATTTTGATAGCTCCTGAAATTTTACGATATTAAAAGCGTATGTTTTATAAAATGGATTACATTGCTAGAATGAATAAAAATAGTAGAAAGAACAATAGACAATCACTAGCTAGCTGTACCACTTTGGATAGGGCCCTTAAAGTCCCTGGGCTTCAACTCCTTCATTGGCAGGAGGAAATTATTAATAAGATTAGAAGTTAGCATTTTATATAGCACTTTAAGTTCTGTAAAGCACTTTAAAAATATTATTTCATTTGATCTTCACAACAACCCTGAGAAGCAGATACTATTCTTATCCACATTAAGGAAACTAAGGAAACTAAGGCAGGCAGTGGTTAAGTGACTTGCCCAGGATTACATTGCTAATAAGTGTCTGAGGCTGAATTTGAATTCAGATTCCCTGACTCCAAATCCAGTACTCTAATTGCCTCCATTTAGATGAGTTACAGTAGTAGATTAGACTAGTAGATGCACCCTTCCACCACGAAGGTTCAATGATTCTACATCTAGGCATTCCAAAAACACTTATTTGGCTATGTTGTAGGCCATAGATATGTAGTATGGATCAATTCTCTGCTGCTTGTGCTAATTTTGGCCTAACAACACCAAAACAAACAAAAAACACAGGTGCTCCATCAGCCACCACCATACCACTGGTTGCAGCAAATGCAGAAGTTTTGAATGATATGGATAAGTTCACTTACCTTGGTAGTGTTCTTTCCAGGAATGCACACATTGATATGGAGGTTGACACAACCCACTGCCAGAGCTGGCTCAGTGTTTGGGAGACTCTAAAGGAAAGTGTGACAGAGAAGACTGACTACTAAATTGAAGGTCACTGTGACTCAAACAGAGTCATTGTGCTGACCTCATTGTTGTATGGCTATGAAACCTGGACAGTTTACCAGCGCCTTGCCAGGAAACTGAATTATTTCCTTTTGAATTGTCTTAGGAAGATTCTGAAGATCACCTGGCAGGAAAAGATACCAGACACTGAGATTCTTACTTGAGCTAAACTGTCAAGCATTCAGATTCTACTTCAGAGAGCAAAACTCTGATGGGTTAGCTATGTTGTTCAAACGCCAAATGTATGCTTGCCAAAAAGACTATTTTATGAAGAACTCATACATGGCAAGCACTCACATGGGACACTCTCAAGGTCTCTCTTAAGAACTTTGAAACTGATTCTATGACATGGGAGACACTGACACAGAACCGCTCAGCACATGGTGTGCCCACATCAGAGAAGATGCTGTGTTCTATGAGTAAAGCAGAACTGAAACTGCTCAAAGAAAACGCAGGATATGCAAATTTAGGGAATCCACTCCAAATGGACTATTTGTGCCTGACCTGTGGTAGAGAATTCCGAGCTCCTATTGGTCTGATCACCTGGACACAATGAAACTTGACTCTAGCATAGTGATGCCATTTTGTTCCTCGGAAGAATGAAGGACAACAATCAATCACTCAGTCAGATAACCCTATGATTAGTGCTTGGGCAGGGTCCTATAGTTATTCAATCTATGAACTCCAGAGTGAAATGGGTTTAAGGTTTGGTCTTTGAGAAAAGAGAAGGAAAGGAAGGGAGGGGGAGAGAGAGAGAGAGACAACAGAGAGAGAGAGACAGAGAGACAGAGACAGAAAGAGACAGAGACAGAGAAAGAGACAGAGAGACAGAGAGACAGAGACAGAGAGAGACAAAGACAAAGAGAAAGAGAGAGACACAGAGATGCACAGAGAGAGAGAGACAGAGACAGAGAGACGACAGAGAGAGAGATAAAAAGAAATCTAACCAGTAAACCCCAAATTAACTGGGTAGTTTTCAGCCATCAAAATTTAGCTTCCTTTGGAAAAGAGGAGAAGGAGAGGCAGAGGGAGAGGGAGAGGAAAAGGATGTGCCGAGTTACCCAACTGGCTGAGTCCCCATTCAGGTAGCTGGGACTACTCACAGGTTGTGTTTGTCTTTTGTTTTAGAAGAGGACCATGTCATCTGCCCTAGGACCACTTAATGGCTATATTTTGGGCCATCCTGGCTCAGAGTGAATGGAAATAGTAATCGTTTCTCTTTTGGCCAGCAACTCTGAGAGTCTTCCCCTCCCAGCTTGATTTTTTTTTTTTCATTTTTCTAATTAAACCCTTGATTCATTTCTTAACGAGGCCTTTTCACTGAATGGGTGTTACCTCACTCAAAGGGAAAACCTGAAAAGATCTTAGCCTAAAAGGGTCAGGGTCTCCTGTTGCATCCTGGGTCATCTGCAGTTGTCCTGATGAACATCTGGCCACTGGACCCAGATGGCTCTGAAGGAGAAAGTGAGGCTGGTGACCTTGCATAGCCCTCCCTCACTCGATTCAAAGTCAGCTGCAAGTCATGGCATCATCTCTCTGATGCCATGGTCCTCTTTGAAAACAAAGGACAAACACAACACAACCTGTAACCCACTGATATCTGCCATGCTTATTCAGCTTTTTTCTATAATAATGAATACAAACAACATTTTTAGCTGCATTAAAATTATTATTTCCATTTTCCAAATGAGAAAACTGAGGATCAGAGAGGTTAAGGAGTTATCCAGTCTTACACAGGTAGAAAGCAACTTGGAAAAAAAAAAAAAAAAAAAAAGAAAGAAAGAGGAAGGGGGCGGCTAGGTGGCACAGTGAGTAGAGTGCTGGCTCTGGAGTCAGAAGGACCTGAATTCGGATCCAGCCTCAGACACTTAACACACACAAACAAAAACCTAGCTGTGTGACCTTGGGCAAGTTACTTAACCCCAATTGCCCTCCAAAAAAAAAAAAAGGCAAAAAAAAAAAGAAAGCAACTTGGCTCAGACTTCAGCTGAGGTCTTCTGATTCTAAATCAATTGATACCATAATGCACAGGCAGATTTCATGTCAACATGAAAAACATAATAACTAGAGTGGGTCCAATGATGGAAACTGCTGTTTCATAGATAAGTGAACATAGATAAGGATGTCATGAAAATGTATAAGCAGAGACTTAACTATCTGGATTATTATAGAAGAATTTTCTACATGAGGGAAGTAATGACCTCTAAGGGTTTTTTCCCTTGCCCCAGTAAATGTAATATTCTGATTTACTCCCCACTAATTCTGTGCCCTATCTACTGGCCCACTTCTACTGCCTACAAACATGCTCTATATCTCTTCTGCCCTTTGTAGCTAAACTCCTCTAAAAGGCCATCTAACTAAAAGGCACCTCAAGTTTCCCGCTTCTCCCTCTCTTCTTAACCCTATATAATCCAGCTTCTGACCTTCTTTCTACTGAAACTGCTCTTTACACTGTTACTAAGGATCTCTTAGTTGTCAATTCTAATTCATTTTTCTCAATCTTTCCTCTTGAAGTCTTGGTAACCTTTGAGGCTGTAGATCCCTCTTTCCTCCTTGACACACTCATCTCTCCAGGTTTTCTCTCCTAGTTCTCCTCCTACCTACCTGACCACTCCTGTCTTTTTTACTTGTTCGTCCTCCAGATTATGGCCTCTAAGCACATGTGTTCCTCAGTGTTTTGGCCTGGGTCTTCTCTTTCCACATTACTTCATTTGGTTATCTTATCAGATCCCATGGATTTCATTACCATTTCTATGTTGTTGATTCTCAAATCTACCTACTCTGCCCCAATCTGTCTGTTGACCTCCAATCTCACATCTCCAACTGCCTTGCAGATATCTCAAACTAGATGTCCGGTAGAAATCTTAAATTCAATACGTTCAAAAGAGAACTCATCTTTACCCTTAATACATCCCCTTTCCTGTCTTCCCTATTACTGTAGAAGGCAGCATCATCCTCCCATCCCTGCACAACCTAGCTATCATCCTGGACTTCTCATAATCCTCATCCTTCATTTTCAATCTTTTGCCAAGGCCTATTGATTTTACCTTTACATCTCTTATACTGCCAGCACTCTAGTGTAGGCCCTCATCACTTCATGCCTGGATTATTGCAATAGTCTGCTGGTAGGTCTGCCTGCCTCAAGTCTCCCCCTACTCCAATCCATCCTCCAGTCAGCCACTAAAGTGATTTTCCTAAAGCACTGGTTCAATCATCTCTCTCTCTCTCTCTCTCTCTCTCTCTCTCTCTCTCTCTCTCTCTCTCTCTCTGTCTTCTTCTCTCTCTCTTCCCCTCCCCTCTCTCACACACACATACACATACCCCTCCAGCAGTTTCCTATTGCCTCCAACAACAAACAGAAAATGCTCTGTTTGACATTCAAAGCCCTACATAATGTAGCCCCCTCCTACCTTTCCAGTCTTCTTACACCTTACTCCTTGCCACATAATCTTTGATCCAATAACACTGACCACCTGGCTGTTATACAAACAAGAGACTTCATCTTTCATCTACAAGTATTTTCTGGCTCTTCCCCTAAAACACTTTCACTCCTCCACTACAATTACTGACCTCCCTGGCTTCCTTTAAGTCTCAAGTAAAATCCCCCTTCTACAAGAAGCCTTCCCCTTCTCCATCCCTTCTTAATTCTAGTGTCTTCCCTGATAATTATTTCCTATTTTTCCTGTATATAGCTTGCTTAGTAAATATGTTTTCATGTTGTCTCCCTCATTCAATTGTAAGTAATTGAAGGCAGGGACAGTCTTTTGCCTCTTTTTGTATTCTCAGCGCTTAGCACAATGCCTGGAAGGCACTTAATAAATGTTTATTGTTGACTGATTATAGTAACATAATTGACAAATATGCACAAATATATCACTGATCACTCCATTTGCTGAACTCTTATAGAATTTAATTACAAACTGTTTGGTAATATTCGTTAACTATTTCATGTATGGTACTATAATCTCCCCGATTAGGGAAATAAGAATTGTAGCTTATAGAGGAGAGTGACTCTATCATATTTTTTTATACCTCCTACAGGCATATTTTATCTATGGTAGATGCTATGGGTATAGAAACTAAAAGAAGCAGTTGCTATATTAAGAAGTTTATAATCTAGTTGAAATAACAGAAGGTGTGAGGACATGAGCATTCATACAACACCTATATGTGCCAGGCTAAGCCCTTTACAAATATCATTTCATTTGACAAATGAATGAAAAGTATTTATTAAATGCTATGCTCTAAACACTGCACTAGGCTCTGATAATATAAGTACAAGAAGTGAAATAAGTCCTGCCCTTAAGGAGCTTACATCCTAATAGAGAACAGAACAAATATTGGGGAGAGCCAAGGGGGGTTGAGGCCCCAGGAAGAGCATCATGGCTGTCAAAGACATGGTGAATTAATCCATAGAGAAGTCAATTGACATCTTTTTCAGAAGCAATGTTGTTATTTATTTTAGTGCCCAGATGGCAGGGGTGGAGAACCTGCAGCCTCAAGGTGACAAGAGGCCCTATATGTCCCTGGGTGCAAGTCCAAGTTTTACAGAACAAATTCTTTTACTAGGGGGATTGGTTCTGTGAAGTCTGGATTCAGGCAGAAGGGCCACACTTGAGGACTTAGAGGGCCACATGTGGCCTCCAGGCTGCAGGTTCCCCACCCCTAGCTCAGAGTAAGAGGCAGAAAGGGGGGAAAGGGTTATACCTATATTGAGAGACAGATGGCAAAATTTCTCAGGTGACTAGCTAGATGGTGTATGAAAGTAAAACATGGTCTAATAGAGAGACAGCTAGATATTGTAGTCTAAATAGTTTGTAATCACTCAATCTATAATAAAAAACTGACAGGATCTCTTAAGATCAGTGAAGATCACGATGTAAATATATGAAAAAAATAAGTAAGTAAAAGACAGAAGCCATGTTAGACTGCGAGAAAGGAAGATCTGGGTTCAAATCCACTATGTGATCCATCACAAATTACTTAGTCTCTATGCCTCAGGAAGTTCCTTAGGACTTAATCAACTAAAACATAAGGTTTTACCTGTTTGGATGAAGAGTTCTCACAGAAGAATCTTTGATTCTAACAAAATTACAGATTCATCAAATATGAGACAAATAGCAGTGTAGTTACAATATAAGATTGAGGCAGAGTGATATGGTGGAAAGTGCACTGTATTTGTCATCAGGTATCAGTTCAAATCCTGACTTTGCTGCTTACAACTTTAGTGAGTATTCTTGAACTTTGGTCTCCTCCTCTATGAAGTAAGGGACTTGTTAGGTCCCTTCCAACACTACATCGATGACATACAATGTCATAAAATGGTAAGTAAATGATTAAATGTAAAGTAAATAGTAGCCATAAATGCTTTAGGAATTCATCCCCATAGTGGTTTCTCCATCTTTGGGAGTAGTCTGGGAGGCCTTAATGGTATAGAATGGAATGATCCAAATAGATTTAATGTAGTTTTCTTCTCTGTACATAAATTCTTTTAAAAAATCTATTTAGTCTTAACATTCTTTTTTTTTCTTCTAATTTTGAGTTCTGACGTCTCTTTCCCTTCCCTCTCTTACCCATTGAGAAGGCAAGTAATATGATATTAATCATCCATGTGAACTCATGCAAAAAATATTTCTGTATTAGCTCTGTACATAACTTCTTGATGTCTGTTTTTCATGGTGTTCTCCCAGAAAAAAAGAAACCTATTCTGTTTATCCTACTTAGCTGAACATCCAGCAGTATCTAGCACAAGAAAAAGCAAATATAATGAACAATTCTCATATCTGGTACAATTTCCCAAAACTATGGAGTAAATCAGAATATGAACAGGACATCAATCAATCAACAAATGTTTATTAAACACCTACTATGTACTATGGTAAGTGCTGAGGATACAAAAAGAGGCAAAAAATAGTCCCTGCCCTCAAGGACCTTAGAATCTAATAGAGGAGAAAACATGCAAAAAAATACATGCAAAGTAAGCTATATACAGGATAATAGAAAATAATTAACATAGGGAAGATACTACTCCCTGGAATTTAATTTTCAGTGTAGGTGGCCAAGTATAGCATCATCTCTACTTGAAGAAGGAAAAATAAACACAAAAAAAAGACATCAGATAACAGGGGATTAAAGCAAAAAAGAGTAAGGAGATGAAAAGTATAGGGCTAGCTTCATCGTCTTAAATGACCAAAACACAATTAATCTTATTGTGTTCTTATTGGCAAACCTCCCTAGGAAGAGTATAGATACTGAGAAGTGATAGGGGAAAGGGTAAATGTGGCCCAAAGCAGAACTTGCACAGGGCAGCAAAAACTGCTTTTTAAGACGATCTTCTCCTCATTGGATTTTGGGACCTCTTTTGCCATTTGGGTTAGTCTATTTTTAAGGTGTTATTTTCTTCAGTATTTTTTTGGGTCTCCTTTACCAAGCTGTTCACTCATTTTTTTCATGATTTTCTTGCATCACTCTCATTTTTCTTCCCAATTTTTCCTCTACTTCTAAAGTGAGTACTTCCAACCTCCCCTCCCCCCAGAATGCCCTCCCCTCCATCATGCCCGCTCTCATCCCCCTTCCCCCTACTCTCCTGCAGGGTGAGATATCCCAATTAGTATCTATGTCATTATCTCCCTGAACCAAATTCAACGAGAATATAGTTTTGCCTTTTTGCCTTCCTGTTCTTCCTCTCCCCTGCAACCACTTCCCCTTGCCTCTTCTACATGAGATAGTTTACCCTACCTCCCCATCTCCTCTTGGCACTTTTCTCTGCCACCTCTTAACTTTACCCCTTAAATATCATCCCTTCCCACCAAATTCAACCTGTGCCCTCTATCCATGTATACCTGTAAACATATATACACACATTCACATATGTATTTATATGCCCATATACCCTTCTTCCATTCTTTCATACTGAGAAAGTTATTGTTTTTCCATGTAGGAATGTAAATAGTTCAACTTTGATAAGTTCCTTTTGATTTCTTCTCCCTGATTACCTTCTCAAGCATCTCTTGCTTCTTGTTGTCTGAATGTCAAATTTTCTATTCAATTCTGGTTTTTTCCTCAAGAATGCATGAAAGTCCTCTATTCCATTGATTGACCATATTTTACCCTGAAACAAAATTCTCAGTTTTGCTGGGTATGAGATTCTTGGTTTTAATCCCAGGTCTTTTGCCCTTCAGAATATCATATTCCATGCCCTTCAGTCCCTCAGTGTAGAAGCTGCCAGGTCCTGTGCTTCCACAATATTGAAATTGTTTCTTCCTAGCTGCTTGTAGTATTTTCTCCTTGATCTGGGAATTCTGGAACCTGGCTATGATATTCCTAGGAGTTTTCTTTTTGGGATCTTTTTCAGGAGGTGGTCGGTGGATTCTTTCAACCTCTATTTCGCCCTCTGGGTCTAAAACCTCAGGGCAATTTTCCTTGAGAATTTCTTGAAGGATGATTTCTAGGTTCTTTCTTTGATCATGGCTTTCAGGTAATCCAATAATTTTTAAATTATCTCTCCTGGATCTATTTTCCAGGTCAGTGATTTTTCCCATGAGATAGTTCACATTGCCTTCTATTCTTTCATTTGTTTGCATCTGTTTAACAACATCTTGATTTCCCATAAAGTCACTAGCTTCCATTTGCTCCGGTCTAACTCTGTAGGAATGAATCTTCTTAGTGAGCTTTTGAGATTCTTTTTCCATCTAGCAAATTTGGCTTTTTAAGGTATTCTTCTCCTCATTGCCCTTCCGAGCTTTCTTCTATGTTTGCTAAAGCATAAAAAGAGGGAAACTTTGAGGTAGTAATAGAGGGGAAGGGGAAAGTCAACTATAGTCTTTTTTTTTTTTTTTTTACTATCTCAGATTGAGGAAGAATGGGTTTCAAAGGGCTCAGAGAAATGAAAGGCAGCATCTATTTCATGGCCTACAGAAGAAGTTATCCCCCAAGAGGTCTGTTTAACTCTCAAGTTAAAAAAAAATCTTGGGGTGGCTACGTGGCGCAGTGAGTAGAGCGTTGGCCCTGGAGTCAGAAGGACCTGAGTTCGGATCCGGCCTCAGACACTTAACCCACACAAACAAAAACCTAGCCGTGTGACCTTGGGCAAGTTACTGAACCCTAATTGCCCTCCAGAAAGCAAAAAAAAAATCTGATTATATAAGCAGAAATTCTATTGGAGAAAAGTGGGAACTGTTTAAAAATGATGAGATAGATGCCCGTTGGTCTTACTAATTTGAAAAATACATATATCAGATGAGAGCCAGAAGAAATAACTAGAAATGAATGCAAAGACATAACACAACCCTATAAGAATAATTTCAGTAAGTTAAAAACTTGTGAATGCTGAGAATGTGTTTAAAAAACAACATATTGGTGAATAATAGTGGTTTATTGGGGAAAGAGGAAGATCAAAATAGTGATAGGCTGCTACTTGGGGTTGGTGGATTGATGGTAAAGGCAATGGAGAAAACAGTATATCCTATCCACTCCAGAAGTGAGAAATTAAGGTTGAGGATTCTGGGCAGAATGCAGAGTAGTTCAGAAAATTCCATGCTCTCCAGATCTCCCCCACAAACAAGACAAAATTGTCTCAGGGTAAAGGTAGAGTGGTAAAAACAAACAAGAGTTGGGGGCAGAACAGTGGTCCTCCTGGTATAGTTGGAAGAAAAATCCTAGGACTGAGTTTTGATGCCTGTGAAGAATGAATACCTCTAAGCTAGTTTCACTGAAACACCAAGCATCAAACTCTGGGTTTAGAAGTAATCTTGGCTCCAGTCACAAGAACTTTCACCTCCTGGAGAGTGTGGGGAGTTGGGCGTCTGAGTTGGAGAATATTGAGGGAACCTTTCCTGATTAGAGTTGCCAGCCCCAGTTGTGCTGCTGAGACATGGCCCTGCATAAGAAGTAAGAATTGAGAATCCTCAATTCTTAATCTCTCACTTCTGGAGCAAAAAGACATACTGATTACTCCATTGTCTTTATCCATGCACTCACCATACTCCTAGTGAGTGCAGAAGCAGCAGGGCAAGACGCTTATGACTGGACATTTAAAGGAGAGTGGAGTTCTTGGTTTCTGTTCTAGGAGAGAGGGGGACAACTGAGGGAGGATCTGAGGTCAGAGACACCATCCCCCATACTTCAGGACTAGAAGTGATCACAATAACAAATTACTATAAATAAAAAACAAAAAAGGCAAAGAAGAAAGAGCCTAACCATAGGAAGTTACTATGGGAATAGAGAAGACCGGGGTTCATCATCACAGCAAAAAAATGTCTCTTCTACACTTAAGGGTAAGGTCAAATGGTCACCTGCCCCCAAAAAATTCATAGAAGAACTTTTAAAAAAGACCTTAAAATTCAAATGAAAGAGATGGAGGAAAAATTAAAAAGAAAAATAAGAATAAACCCAAGAAAAACAAGGAGATTATGAAAAGAAAGTCAACCAACCAGAAAGGGAGATCCAGAATCTTAAGGAAGAAAATAACTCTTTGAAAATTAGAATTGGGCAAGAGGAAGCAGTGAAGTTACGAGACCAAGAAATAACAAAACAAAATCTAAAAAATGAAAAAAAAAAGAGAAAGTGAAACATCTCAAAAGAAGATAACTGATCTGGAAAACAGAAAGAAAACACAAGAATAAGCTATGATTAAAAAAAGAATCTCAATATAATGGCAGAAGAAATAATTAAAGAAAATTGTCCTGAAGTGTTAGAACAAGAAGGGAAAGTAGAAATAGAAATATCCATTGATTACTACCTGAAAGAGATCCTACAAGGAAAACCTACAGTAATACTATGGCTAGATTCCACAACCCCCAGTTCAAGGAGAAAATATCACAAGCAACAAGAAAAAAACAAAAAACACAGCAGTGTCACAATTAGAATCACACAAGACCTAGCAGCAGCTACACTAAAAGACCACAGGTCATGGAACACTATATATCAAAGAGCAAAAGAACTGGGGTTGCAAAGTTAAACATAATTCTGAATGAAAAAAAAAATGGCTATTCAATGAAGTGTCAGACTTTCAGTATTTTGTTCCAAAAGACCTGCAATTGATAGAAAATTTGATATACAAAATCCAAAAGAAAGATAACATAAACATCAAAGACTAATTACAAGGGACTCAATAAGGACAGATTATTCACTTTTTATATGAGTAAATGTAAATGTATGTCTAAGACTGTTATTAGTAATTGGGTAGTTTGAAAGAGTGGAGTAAAGTTGAATATAACATTTAGGAAACCATTTAGGAAAAGATCAAAAGATTCATTTTCTCATACAAATGAAGTGCAAAAGGAAGAACTGACTTAGAGGAATTAGATGGGGGATGAGGGCTGGTAGTTTTGGAACTCTACTCTCATTAGGAGTGCGTTAAAGAGGAAATAATGCATATTTATCTAGAAGGTCATAAGAGTCCTCTGAATTCAGAAAGAAATAAAAAAGGCTTAAGGGATAAGGAGGGGGGGAAAGGATAAGGATTAGATTTTAGGGTAGGAGAGAGAGAATAAGGGAGAGATGTTTAGTTGGAGGGGGTAGGTTAAGGAGAAGAAGGGCAAGGTAGTGGGCAGAAGTACAATAGAGGAGT